>OZJO01001016.1:0-15976 GCA_900406225.1 Acrobeloides nanus | reverse complement strand
CTAATCCAAGAAAAAATTTTTTTCTAAAAAGATCATTTTTAGGGGTAAAATCATGCGAGAAATCGATTGCGCGCATCTCCGAAGCGTGAAAATGCTTCTCTGACTCTGATTCAGGGAAGCAAAAAATTGTTCAAAAAAATTTTTACTATCTTTTTAGAAAAAATTTTTTTCTTGGATTAGGCCATGATTGTCACCCCCCTTTAAGATAATTGTTGTTATTTTACTTTACATACATATTCTAGCTTATTTATTTCCGGATTGGTAGCTTTAGTTAATTCAATAAATGGAAATTCATGTGGTACTCCTACTACAGATAATTTTATTGTACTTCAACTTCTGGTATTTGTTTTTTGTTTGAAGTCATGTAAAAGTTTAGGACTTGGTACAAAATCATGATACGGATCTACCTCAAGGCTCGATCTTAACATTCTTAGTCGATGACACGGATTTATTCCCGGATTCAAATTTAACAGAAAATATTATAACTATCCAACGCTTTGCTACCACTAAACGCTATCATGTAGATTTTTTTAACGATACAAATAGGCAATACCCGTTATACAGGGTGTGTGGAAAATAAAGGAAAATAAACCGTGATTTTGAAAGTAGCGGGGATGCGCATAAAAATTTAAAAATTTTTATAATTTTAACCTGTACAGGGTGAGCCAAAAGTCATCTACCATCGGATTTTTTGAGGATATCTCGGCCATCTTGAATGCTTTTTCGATAATTTTTTTTAAAATACTCCAAATTTCGAGCTCTACAAGAATCCGAACAAATTTTTGTCGCGCAACCCTTCTAAGGTCCTTAAAAACGCCATTTAAAACTTCAAACTAGGAAAAAAAGACCTCAAATTTTTTAAAGCCTCTGAAAGAGCATGGCCGATTTTACTTACTTAAAAAAAATCATGAAAAATGGATTTATACTTTTCATTTGTAAAAAATTATGTGAAATAATAAGCAATTTTAAAATTTTGTTCGAATGGCTAAAATGGCTCAGTGGTAGTGTTCTCGGCTTCGATTTCAAAGGTAGCGGGATCGAATCCCACTTGCGACGAATTGATTTTGCTACATGGTCGATTTTACTTAATTACAAATGTTTTTCCCCAAAATTTCGTATGTTTCAACGAAAATGCTCTTTTCAATTTTTCCTTAAAAAATGCCAAATTTCATAAAAAAATCGTCAAAATTTCGTTCAAAAATGCATTGTTTGAATAAAAATGCAATTATTTTTTACCAAAATTTTCAAAAGTAAACCCCCTTCCAAATTTGGACTTAGCACCGCCCTTGTACCCCTCCTCGTTGTATGAGGCTGACTATGCCACTGGTGCGTAATGATGTCTTCGACTACCTTGAACCTTGATTTAATTTTTAGATCAATTTCATAGTCGATAATTCCTATTCATCTTTTTACAGCTCATCAACATATGATTTTTATCAAACTTTAGCGACTTTGACGGATGGACATTTTATTAGAATGGATACAAACCAAGACATAACACAAGTAAATTTAATATGAGGCTAACAAATAAAAGTCTGACAAATATTTTTAAATCCTTTATAGTATTTTTGTTGTGATGTCCGTGTGTGTGTTACACTGTTACCGGTAATTATAGTGAAGGTTTGGAGGGTGGTGGTCAGAAAGAAAGTTGTTTGTGGTAATTTTAGAAGGTTAAGGTTTTGGATTTTTTGGAGCCGTTTGAAATTTTTCGATTCTTTGTGTTTTAGTCGCGTGTATGTTTTCAGTAACGATTCGATGTTGTGTGTTTGTTGTATGGATGTGTTGTGTGTATTTTGTAAAACGTAAAATTCGTAAAACGTGGATGTGGAGAGAGACGGTTGAGGAGGAAAGGGAGAAAGACGTGAAGATAGGGAGGGAAGAAGAAGATGTGGCTGGAGAGGAATAATGGAAGAGGGGATGGGGAGGAGGGGGNGGGGGGGGGGGGGGGGGGGGGGGGGGGGGGGGGGGGGGGGGGGGAGTGAGGAAGAGAGGGATGAGGCGGTGAAGGAAGGGATGAGTGAGTGAAGAGGGAGGATAGGGGAGCACAGCATGCGAAAGTGCCATAAAAACTATGGCAATGGAAGCCTTCATAGTGCAACCGGTAGAGATGCTCAAAAGCCATCTTGAACGAGGAGGGCTCGATCGCGAAGGTCAAAATTTGTATTTTAGCGAATCAAAAAAAGTTGGTAAAACAGACGCCCCAAAAAATTACATGAAAAAATTTTGTCTATCATTATTTTTCGATTTTGACGTCTCTGGGACCTATACAGAGGTGTATAACTCTCTAAATATGCACCTCTGTATAGGTCCCAGAAAGGTCAAAATCGAAAAATAATGATAGGCAAAATTTTTTCATGAATTTTTATGGAGGGTCTGCTTTAGCAACTTTTTTGAATCGATAAAATACAATTTTCGACCTTCGGGGATCGAACCATCCCCGTTAAAGATGGCTTTTGAGCATCTCTACCGATTGCGCTAAGAAGACTTCCATTGCGTTATAAAGGCTTTCCATTGAAAACTTTTTTTCATCAAAAATTTTCACTTTCTGAGCATTTTCAACTTAAAAACAAGTATTTCTCAAAAAAATTTTCGTCTGCGGCGCTGTTTTTTTGTCTTAGCCCAAGGATTTAACAAAATTTTCTTCGAAAATCGAATTTTTCTAACAAAAAACACTTTTCAACTGTCAGTCAGGGATCTTGTTTAATTTCAACGAAAAAAGGCATAGGATAAAAAATAAGACATGTACAATAAACAATTTTTGCCAACAACTGCAAGGAGTGAAGATAGAGGGTAAACATGAGAAGTACAAAAACTTATTGCTACAGCGGTGAGTTGAACCCGGCACCTCATTTTCAAAAAGTCTAGGCTCTAGCCACTGCACCACAAAGGTTTTTTTTAAGGTCACAATGGATTTGTTCTCAACTTATTTCACCAATCGTTTAGTGCTATCTCGAGAATTATATACTCCCAATTATGATGTATACGCAGTTTTGGGTACAGTCGATTTAACAAGTGGAGATCAAACATTGTACTTGACAGCATCAGTAAATGGTTAGGTTTGTTCGATTTACGTTTTCCTCCATCCACCCTCGAAATGATTTAACTATGTAACATAAGTTGTTGCCGCCCAAGAAATATATCGAAAATTGGCATTTTTCGCTCGTTTTCAATGAAACTTTTTTCAGTAGTGGGTAAGAGTGTATGCTGAAAATACGATCCAATCGGTCTTTTTGAGGATAAGTCATGTTTTCGTGTCAATACAGACTTTTTCAAAAGATCGAAGTTTTTTATATCCCTAAAATGGCTCAAAAATTTGTATTCCCTGAATCAGGGTTAGACAAAATTTTTCATGCCTCGAAAATGCGCGCAATCGATTCTCCAACTAGTAAGGTCGAAAATTTCGTCAAAAATCGACTTCTATAACCAAATATCGAAATTTTAAAATTCATTTGCAACATTGAAAAACACCAATTTGTTGAAAAATTCTGTATATTGACACGAAAACATGACTTATTCTCAAAAAGATCGATTGGATCGTATTTTCAGCATACAGTCTTACTCATTACTGAAAAAATTTAATCAAAAACGAGCTAAAATTCCGATTTTCGATATATTTTTTGGGCGGCAACAACTTATGTTACAACCCAATATAATTTGCAATATATCAGTTTAAACACTGTGGTCGACGTACCTGTCTCTAAACATATATTTCATTATAGATATATCAAGCCTACTTTGGTTAACGTATGAAGTTACTAGTTTAAAAACAAATAAAACTGTCGCCAATACAACAGGCACTGTAACTTTTGGATTACCAATGTCACTGGTAAAAATTTTTTGTTACAGTCAAACCCCTCACTAAGCCCACCGCCCGGGGGGGGCGGGCTTAGGCTGCCCGCTAATTGTTTCGAAATGATTTCGAGACTCTAAATGTCTCGAATTCGAGACTCTGTGTCTCGAACAAGTTTAAACTGGTCTATGCATTGACACGAAAACTTGAATTTGAAAATTTTATTACAAAATGAGTCGAACGATAGCTTGTTGGATTCTTTAGATCATACTGAATAACTTTAATTCGCACTAATTTTTATAAAAATCATTTTGTGATGACGAAAAGCCTTATTAAAATTTTGTGTCTCGACTTTGTTTAAATTTGTCTGCATATTGACACGAAAACTTGAAATTTACAAAGTCGAGATAAAGAGAATTTTAATAAGGATTTTCGTCACCGCACAATGATTTTCATAAAAAGTAGTCCGAATTAAGGTTGTTCAACATGATCTAAGGAATCCAACGAGTTATCGCTCGACATATTTTGTAATAAATGATTCAAGTTTTCGTGTCAATTCACAGACCAGTTCAAACCTGTTCGAGATACAGAGTCTCGAATTCGAGACTCGAGTTTCGAATTCGAGTCATTTAGTGTCTCGAATTACATGTAATTAGAGACATTTAGAGGCGAATTTAGAGTCTTAGTTAGAAGTGGGCTTAGTGAGGGGTTTGATTGTAGTCGCCAGTTTTAGCAACAATAAAAAAATGAAAAATGGCACATTTTCAGCGACCGACTTAATATCGATAAATTAATATCCCAAAAAAAATTTCCACAATTTTGTATCATACATTTACAACCCCTGGATTATCCGGGGGATAACGCACGAATTTTTGAAAATCATGACGCATGACGCACGCCCTCTTCCCTTCACGAAAAAAACATAATGGTCCCTCCCCCCTTATGATTTTGATCCAAAAATGACATATATATACATCACGCAAGGGGGTCGACCATAATGCAAAATTTTTCGGCGCTTCGCGTTATGGTAAAGCTGGATAAGCTAGTTTAGGCGTAAAACTTGAGAATTTTGCGTTATGTTGACGTCGGCCAAAAAAAAAGTTGCCAAATTGAAAAATTGACGACCCATAACGCAAAAAATGGCCGATATTCCCCTCCTTGTTAATGTATGATTTGAAAAACCACTACACATCAGATAGAATTATCCGGCCCCCTTGTAAATGTATGATTTGTATACTTTTCCAATAAATTTCTAAAAATAATAGTCTGTAACAAAAATTTAGTATTATACACAATTGGTAAATGAAACTGTGCCAGGAAATGACATTTATCAAATTACAATAACAAAACTTGTTGGCCATAGTAGTGTATCAGTTTTTCGAGTTTGGCAAAAAGTTCCAGATCCTGACTTATTTGCAATGAATATCAAATATTTGAATAGTAACGCCGCAAATTATCAACCACCACTTGATCAAGGACCAGATGAAAGTAGGTCTCTCATAAGATTATTGCCAAAAATAATGAGCAGGATGGAATAAAACTCGCAAAAGTTATCATATTGGGCGTTTTTGAATATGGGGAACACGATGGTGGCGCTAATTTTTAATTTTGACTTATAAGGATATCATAAACTGGGGGGACTGAACAATATCGTGCTTAGAGGGGAGAGGAGATTTGCTGATCCGACCGATAAGTCTCCGAGTGCCCCAAACAAGATCTCCTCCTTGATCCGATCGCTTCCGAATTCTTCTTTTAACGAAAAAAGTTCGTTAAAATTTGAAAAAGTTTCAAATTTAAATGAACTTTTTTTGATTTTTTAATCTTTGACGAATTTTTCGATTTTTGACAAAATTTTCAATTTTTGACGAATTTTCAATTTTTGTTGTCAAAAAATTTTTAAAACATAAGGGGGATCCTTATGTTTTTTTCCGACCTTTGGCAAGAATGGGGGCACTGGACTCCGGCGTCCCTTCCCTTACAGCTACGTCCTTGCATGCACCCCCACTTTTTGAATCTCACCCTTAATTAGGATATCTCTTTAAAGGACCAGTTCAGTCAGTTACAATCATGTGAAAAAATGATATATTTGGAAAGATAAAAAAAGAGTATTTTTTGTTTTTACGGCATCATCTGAATCGTTTTCCCCATCGAGATAAATGCATTTGAAAATATGAATTCGTATATATGTTTTCGTTGTAATAAGCAAACTTTTTTGAATTTTTTGCGGAAAAATCGTGAAAAAATAGCATCAATCGAGAGGGAATTCTATGCTGAACAACTTTGCTAATTGAAGTTTGCGTAAAAAATTATTTTCTCCAATTAAAAATGCAAAATAAGTTTAAATTCATGCAGGGTTTTCGTTTCAATATACAACAATTTAAACTTATTTTTGATTGGAGAAAATAATTTTTTACGCAAACTTCAATTAGCAAAGTTGTTCAGCATATAATTCTCTGTCGATTGATGCTATTTTTTCACGATTTTTCCGCAAAAAATTCAAAAAAGTTTGATTATTGCAACAATAAAATGTACACGAATACATATTTTCAAATACATTTATCTCGATGGGGAAAACGATTTAGATGATGCCGTAAAAACAAAAAATGCTCCATTTTTCATGATCTTTCTGAATATATCATTTTTTCATATGATTGTAACTGACTGAACTGGTCCTTTAAGTCAAAATTATAAACTAGCGTCGGTATGTACCATAGCCAAAGTTACCCAGGTAAAAAAATAAGAAAATGACAATGAAATATTAAGTGGATGAGGTGGTATTTTTCAACACACTGCAAAACATCTTTCATGCTTAATAAAAGAAATTGATTTTTTTTCATAAAATTTTAGAATCTGGTGTGATTTCTCAACTTGATGTGTTTGATAATTCCATAGCCCCCAATTTGAATATAGAGCTCGAAATCTACGACTGTAACGGCAATTTGATCACAAATTGTTTGACGAATGAATGGCAAGAATGTATCCTCGACGGTGATACTCAAACCACACGACTAACAAACAATGATAAATGCGCAAATTCATATATCTTCTCTCCCTTCTTTTGCAAAGCACAACCTCAAACTTGCCTATTAAATACATTTAATTATTATAATGTTAAGGCAAGTATATTAAAGGACCTTCCACTTGTAGCAAGTTGATTCTATATGAAAGAGCATAAAATTCTGAGCATTTTTTGCGTTTGGGCCACTACTTGAAAATCTAACCGTGCAAAGTTATGAGCAAAACAAAGTTCAAACGAGTTTGAACATTAAAACGAAGGGATTGAATTTTAAAAAATTTCAGTTTTTGCTCATAAAGTTTAAGAATTTAAAGATTTAATTTAAAAAATTGCGGCACTTTTCATAGCTCAATGAGACGAATAAAATGAAACTAAAATTATTGAATTTGAAAATAGTTTTGTGTTGTTGAAACGAAAAACATGAATCAGAGTTTTCGCTTCAATAACCCAAAACTATTTTCAAATTTGATAATTTTGGTGTCATTTTATTCATCTCATTGAGTTATGAAAAGTGCCGTTTTTCTTTTTTAATTAAACCTTTAAATTTTTAAACTTTATAAGCAATTGAAATTTTTTTAGATTCAGTCTCTTCGTTTCAATGTTCAAACTTGTTTGAACTTTTTTTGTTTTACTCATAACTTTTTATGGTTAGATTTTCAAGTAGTGGTCCAAAAGCAAAAAATGCTCAGAATTCCGTGCTCTTTTAAATGGAATCAACTTGCTACAAGTGGAAGGGTCTTTTAAGACATTTTTGATACCTATTTATCAATTTTTTAGTATAAAGCTGTAAACTTGTATACAAATGCTACTTATCAAATACATTCAAGGTTTTTGTGTCCAAATGTCAATATTACAACAACCGACTGTAAAAATGGGGATAAAAAAGTCATTGATAATAAATGTGATTGCAGCAAAAGTGATCCACCATTTTGGCGAGGTAGTTTTAAGATTTTATGAAGGGTGTAGAAATTTTTTATTTCCCTAAATAATCAAAATGTTGTGACTTAAACCAGACCATTTAGAAAAAGGCTGCCATAATTTGTATATGTTACAAGAAAATCTGTTTTTCAGTAAAAGCAGATTTTCCTAGGAAAATTCGTTTCAACAGATTTACCTAAGCAAATCTGTTTTTTGTAGTAATTTCCGAAAGTTCACCAACCCATTGACAATCTGACTATAACCACGTTTTTAAGCGGAATTATACTTAGGCCTTAGGCTTAGACCTAGGCTTAGGTCTTAGGCTTAGGCCTTAGTCTTAGGCCTTAAGCTTACAAGTAAACATTCGCAACTTGGTTTTTAAAATTTTTTTCAAATATGGCTTAAATATGTCTAAAATCGAGTACATTAAAATAAAACAAAAATTAGATGCCATACGTTTACCTTTGTGGAGATATTTGAGGCCAAAGTTGGCAATTTTTACCACTTTTATTAAATGACCCCTTCACTTGTGGAAAATTGATTCCATGTAAAAGAGCATAAAATTCTGAGCATTTTTTGCTTTTGGACCACTACGTGAAAATCTAATGGTAAAGAGATATGCTCAAAGCAAAAAAATTCAAACAAGGTTGAACATTGAAATGAAGGGATTGAATTTTTTTTAAATCGCACTAGTTATTGAGATAATTGCATGTGAAGTTTCGTCTGTGTATTACAACGAAAACGTGAAAATGTATTTCAAATCCCTGATTCAATAAAAAGTTTATTACTGAAACGATTTATCCAAATACAAGATTCCGAATTTTTTGGATTTTGATCGACGATAAAGCCCAGAAAAAATTTGAATTTTATAGTTTTTGATCGATCGATCGTTTCAATAAACAACTGTTTATTGAATCAGGGACTTTTTTAACTACATGTTTTCGTTGTAATACACAGACGAAACTTCACATGCAATTATCTCGACAACGGTAGCGATTCAGAATTTACTACTAAAACGAAAAATGCTCCATTTTTCATGACCTTTCAAAATATCGACAAAAATGAAAACTTTTTTCCGATTGGACTGGGTTTTTAAGTCGATTCTTATTTTAGGTCCTACTTGTCAAATACAAGATTGTAGTGGTAATGGAGATTTGATATACAATGGAACTGTATTTTATTGTAACTGTAGTCATGGCTTTAATGGACAAAGCTGTGAACAAGGTATGCACTGTTACAGCACAGCGTATGGGTAAATTCAGATGTTATCAGTTCAATGACCGCCATGGTGAGGTGGTCTGGTGCCAAGGAGTTCGGCATCACTGAAACTATCAAGGGTTCGGTTCCTCTTGCGTCCAAAATATTTTGACTAAATAGATTATGTCCAGATCACATTAAAGATCGAGTCTACATCCGAAAATAATGCCGCCAATAGATTCCACGACCCCGATTTACTACAGGAAAGTGTTGTCCGTTTTTAATTTAGACTTAAAAAGTCTTAGAAATAGGCAAAAACGGTTTTTGGTCATTTTTACCCATTTTAATAGGCAAATTCCTAAAAGTTCTTAGTAATTTGCCCCAAATTTTTGCCAGGATCATTTTTTCTTTTGTCCTTTTCGTTTCAATGTACACGTTGCCTGATTCAATAAAAAGTTTCGTGGTAGCCAAAAATAATTTTCGACTATAAACTATTAAGTTTTTAGCGTCAAATTTAAGTAAAAAAAGTAAAAACGACAACCCTTCCTGTGATACTTTTCCCTTACCGAACCCCAACAATGCCCAAAAATCGATTTTTCCGCCAGAAATCTTATTTCTTGAACTTTTTTCATCGAAAAATATCACCGGGAATCGATTCGATGGGTCGGAAAAACGCCAGAAACACTGCTCTTTCCAGAACTCAATCTTGCGAAAATCGAATTTCCTGTGAAAAAGAGATTTTCGACACTATTCGCCATGAATCTCGCCACGCTAACTTTTGCCACGATAACTTTCGCCACGTAACTTTCACCACATAACTTTTGCCACGTAACTTTCGCCACTTTCGTGTCAATAAACATTTAATTTCAGACTAATTGAGGTGCCTGATTTGCAATAAATATGTATATTGACACGAACCTGGCGAAAGTTATAGTTTTTTGGCAACATGGCGAAAGTTGTCGTGGCGAACATGAAATGTGTCGAAAGTTATAGCGCCCGATTTTTGACCGTTTTTGACGTCTTTCGAAAAATTGTCGCATTTTTCATTTTGAAGAGTTTTCGAAATTTTTTAAAAATTTCCCTCAGAAAATCTTCTTTTAAATGCAAAAAGAATTAGGTCAAACGGATATGTACTTGTTTTTCTATGGCTTTTCGAAGTTTATAAAACATGGGCAAACTTCAGAGGCTAATAACTTTTTACACATCGCACCATTTTTTATGATCAAGGACTCAAAATGTTCATAAGAGGCGTAGAATCAAAGTTACAGGGCGATTTTGTTGGGTCCTGAAGAGAATTTTTTTTATTAGACCACAAAAATGTAAAAAAATGCCCAAAATTTACAGATTTTCACAGAAAAAACTCAATTTTTCGAAATTAAAAAGCAAAATTACCCTGTAACTTTGTTTTCTAGCCTTTCAGCAATCATTTGAGTTATCGATCACAAAAAATGGTTGGTGCCATAAAAAGTTATTAGTCTCAGAAGTTTTGCAAAAAAGTGAAAAATTCAACCAAGTTTTAAAAAATATAGGAAAGAGTTTTTCAAAAAATTTTCTTACAGTAATATAAAACAAAAGCTGCAGAATATTATAGGAAAAAATTATTCAAATTCATTAAGTTTTCACCGAGATATGGCAATTTTTAGCCACCTGTCGAAAAAGTTTTTCAGAACTTTGAAAAAATTGTGAAAAGTCGAACATATAGTTGAAGCGTTGCACTGAGACTGCGTTCAAGCATGTCAAAAAATGTAACATTGCCTGATTTTCAATAAAATGTGTTTATTGAAACGATTGGTCATGAAGCATAGAATTTAATCGATCGGAGATCACATAAGAATTTCAATTATTAAAAAAAGGCTTATTATCATTAATTTTAGGTTATTGCGTTGAAACCAATACTGAGGCCGGGGCACTTGATAATTTTTATAGAACTCTTACTATAGGCTTGGTTTTTAATAGTAATGATGAATTTACAAGTGTCCAAAGTTACACTATTAACACTTTAAAAGCTATTTCTAATCCTTCGAATATATGGCAATACCATTTGTTTATCGGATGCGCAGGGTTTGGTAAGTTTTTTTTATTAAAGGGGGTGCAGATCTGGGCTTATTCTCGAAAAAAATGTTTTTTCTCAAATTTTTTTTTAATTTGAGAAAATGGGAGTAATTTTATGCGAGACATCGATTCCGAACATTCTCGAAGCATGAAAACGCTTCCTTGACCTTGGTTCAGGGAATGGAGTGGGTGTATTGAAGCGAAAATCAAACATTTTCGGATTTTTATGAGAAAACCATCGATTCTTAGGTTTTTCTAGGCGGGGAATCGATTGCGCACATTCCCGAAGCATGAAGATGCTTCTTTGGCCATGTTTCAGGGACTNGGGGGGGGGGTAAAAATCATGGTCACTCCTTCGAAAAAATTCCGAAACATGGTCAAAGAAGCATTTTCATGCTTCGGGAATGTGCGTAATCGATTCCCCGCCTAGGAAAGCCTAAGAATCGACGGCTTTCTCATAAAAATCAGAAAATGTTTGATTTTCGCTTCAATACACCGATTCATTCCCTAAATCAGGGTCAAGGAAGCGTTTTCATGCTTCGGGAATGCGCGGAATCGATTTCTCGCATAAAATTACCCCCGTAAAGGTCTTTTTTAAATTTGAGAAAAAAATTTTTCGAGAATAAGCCCAGATCTGCACCCCCTTTAAAATTATATTACTTAAAAAATTTAGTACAAAGTATTTATCTGGGCTCGTCTTTTGACAATTTAAACAGTTCGTTGAATAGTATAGATAGTACAATACTAGCAAAATGTTTCATTCAAAATCAAACAGATCTTACACCATTAGTTGAATTTGGATTAAGACCGCTTGGAAGAGAAATTCGAGGTTTGATTTTGTAAAGAAATCTTTTATAACTTACAAAAAACGGACTGTGGTATAACGTTTTTCACAGAGAGGTTTAAAAAAGTGCCGGTTACATGGTAAAGTGCAAATGGCGTCAACTGCACGGTCGATGGTTCATCCCGCGCGGAGCCATTTCTTTTTGCAATGTCCAAAATCGATAAGTGCCTTATTTTTGCATTTGTAAATTATAAATTAGTCAACTATTTTTGATTTGTGAATAAACTTTTCAAAAAGCACGCTTCTACTGCCGAACGTTTCACACATGACCAACAATTTCCGACCATTTTGAGCAATTCTGATAAATCCTTAAAAAACCATCGAAAAGAGTGCTGCTCGGGGATACCACGAGCGCCGGAGGCGCTTGGCCTCCTGGTACTAATAAAAATAATCAAAAAATTGTAATTTTCAGTATTTTTGGACTAAAAAATCGAACTTTAATACTTTTTCGATAATTTTTTTAAATAAAAAAACCTAATGATTGTAACTATCGAATCGAGTGGTCGCTCGAAAAAATCTAAGACTATTACGATTTTTGGCGATTATTTGAAACCCCGGAGTAATTATTGTTACACCCTGTATGGTCCCCCCCCCTTATGATTTTTTCAAAAATTTAATGAAAAAAATTGAAATTTCCAAAAAAACCA
This sequence comes from Acrobeloides nanus, assembly GCA_900406225.1. Lineage (NCBI taxonomy): Eukaryota > Metazoa > Nematoda > Chromadorea > Rhabditida > Cephalobidae > Acrobeloides > Acrobeloides nanus. The sequence continues at coordinate 3,512 of OZJO01001016.1, read as the reverse complement.
GTAACCCCTTCCCAAATGAGGAGCTTTAGAATTTATTGATGCGTAAATAATGTAATTTTTTATAAATTTTTTAAATCAAGAATTTTAGGATTATTTTGGCTCTCATCTGGGAATAGCTTGAATATTTATGTTGATCAACCAGATTCTAGCTCATTGGAGAGTTTTTATAGAACAATATACGGATATAGACAAGAAGTTAGTATTGATTATGCCTGTTACTATCTTCATTTTTATTTAGGGAAATTATTTTTTGCTCGAATGCATTTTTCCTCAGAAAATACATATTTTGGGCCTATTACTCCGGTCCTTGTACTTGTATTTTCACTTGTACTTGTAAATTTTTACACGTAGGGCCTATACCTCCGGTCCTTGTACTTGTAACAAAATTTACAAGGACCGGAGGAATAGGCTGTACTTGTAAAATCGGTTCATGGATATTTTTGTAAATTCGCTTAAATCAGTTCAGAGAAATTTTTTATGCCTCGAAAATTCTCGCAATCGATTCCCCGCCTAGAAAAATTCCTAGACAGCCGGTTTTTCAGCGAAAATTCGAATTTTTTACATTTTCGCTTCAATAAATACACCGTTTTTCCTGAATCAAGGAAGCGTTTTCACGCTTCGGGAATGCACACAATCGTTTCTCCGCATAAGAGGGCTTTAAGAAACTTCAAATTCTTATTGATTCTGAAAAGTTAGAGGCATAGGTGTTAGAGCTTAATCACTTTTTTTGACAAGTGACAAACTTGTCATTTTTTAAATGAACCTGTCACTTATCAAGTACCCACTTGTCAACTTTTTCATTCATTTTTGCTCACTTGTCACTAATCAAGTACAACAATCGACCCCAGACATTCCGATATGGCAAGTTGGGCCGAAGGTTCGACCCTTAAGATCGAAATCTTTATTTTTAGCGACTCAAAAAAAGCTGTTAACCCCCTCAAAATTACATGAAAGCAACCCTCTTAAAATTACGTGAAAAATTTTTGTCTATCGCAGTAGCGCTCGGTCTCCCTCGTTCTAGATTAAATTTTAGCTATATATTACCAGTTTTTTCAACTCAAATAATGCAATTAACGTAAATAACACAACCGGATATGAAAGTACCGCTTATGCAACCAGAGCAACTGGCGGCCAACGTTTTGATATTCCTATCGATCAAATTGTTATCTGTTACAGCGATGTAATTTTTGTAATTAAAAATTCAAGAAAATTTATATATTTTTAGTGGCTATCCTTAATTATATCTACACCGACTTCTATAAACTACTATTTATCTTCTAATAAAACTGAAACAATACCGGGTATATATGTTGAAGCCAATGCATATGTCTTTGTTAGCGGCTTACAAAGTATTGATGTAGCTGTAACTCCTGCCATGCCATTCATTTGTCCCTCGTCTAACTCTAATCAGTTTACTGGGTGGATAAACTTGACAACTTCACAGTCGTATGAATTAACGGCGACTGTAAGCAGTGGCCCGCTAAATCTTCCTTATGCTGTGGTTGTCCGAGTTCCTTCAAGTGCTTATGATATTTCAACCATATTTGTGGATAAGCTTAATGAAGATCGGCCTAAAGCACTACCATTGGTCAATGCGAGTAAAATTTTATTGTTTTTAAAGGACCAGGCCACTCGGAAAAATGTTGCTATATTTTGTATATATCCGGAAAGTTTAAGAAAAATATAGCATTTTTCGTCTTTAAAGATTGTTTTTTCGGTTGCGGATTTTTGAAAATTCAAATTTAATCGACTTTCGTTTCAATATTCAAACTATATTGCAGTTCAGGCAATTTTTGTGAAAGTTTTCATTCAATGTGATCATCAACTTCAAAACCTATAGGCTTCGCGCTGCAATTGCCAAATCCGGTGATTTTGATTTTAAAAAATTCGGCATTAACCAAATTTTGATGAAATAGAACGATTTTCTTGATCAACTTTCAACAAAGATCCTAAAAATGAATGCGTAAAATGTTGTAAATTTTGTTTCGATACCATTTTTAGGGGCTTTTTTGAAAGTTTATCGAGAAAATCGTTCTATTTCATCAAAATATGGTTAATGACGAATTTTTTAAGACCAAGATCACCGGATTTGGCAATTGCAGCGCGAAGCCTATAGGTTTTGAAGTTGATGATCACATTGAATGAAAACTTTCACAAAAATTGCCTGAACTGCAATATAGTTTGAATATTGAAACGAAAGTCGATTAAATTTGAATTTTCAAAAATCCGCAACCGAAAAAACAACCTTTAAAGACGAAAAATGCTATATTTCCGAAAAACAACCTTTACAGTCAACTCTGAAACGCTAAATGCTTTGAGATATTGCATGTAATTTTTCGTTTGTGTGTTACAACGAAAACATGTGCAACATCTATTTCAAATCCCTGATTCATTGAATAAAAAGATGTCTAGTGACACAATTAATCAAGATACAACCTTCAAATAATTTACTGGATTTCCTTGAAAAATGTTTTCTATACCCATAAATTGACTTTAAAAAAGCAACTCAACATTCGAGGGTAGTCGAAACTTGGTATTGTCGATTTGTTCAACATAAAATTGTTCATTTTTGGAGCTCAGATTAACACACGCCGAGACGTGGAAATTTGGGGAATTTGAAATTGGGCAAAATTTTTCGGACCTACCGGGACTCGAACCCGGACCAGGCTCCTGGCTACTGTCCAAGTGCACTACCATTGTGCTACCGAGACCTTCAACTGATGCCCGTTAATTTCTGGTGAATACTTGATGGTGTCTTTTCACCAGAAATTAACGGGCATCAGTTGAAGGTCTCGATAGCACAATAATAGTGCACTTGGATGGTAGCCAGGAGCCTGGTCTGGGTTCGAGTCCCGGTCAGATCTGAAAACTTTTGCTCAATTTCAAAATCTCATAAAATTTTTAAAACATTTTTTCATAAAAAGTGATCAAGGAAAAAGTTGTGGAGCACATATTTTGGACAACTTTTGTGTTAAACTTTTTTGTAAAAGTGCCTAGAAAATTGTTTATAATACCAATTTCGAAAAATTACGTTTTTTTAGTGAACGTAATTTTTCGAAATTAGTATTATAAAAAATTTTCTAGGCACTTTTACAAAAAAAAGTTTAACACAAAAGTTGTCCAAAAATATGTGATCCACAACTTTTTCCTCGGTCACTTTTTATGAAAAAATATTTTAAAAATTTTATGTTGGAAAAATCGACAATACCAAGTTTCGATGGCCGCATAACTACTTGGAGGGTTGTCAAAAATTTTTAAAGGGGGCGTGCACGCCCAGTCCGTATCCAAGCAAAAAATTTTTTCTTAGTTGAACCATCAAATACTTGATTTCTGTGATAGTTTTAGGTTGAAAAATCGATATCAAATGCGGCTGGCTTGCAAAAAATTTTTATGACCCCCTATCGGGGGCGGTGGTGGAAACATGTAACATGTTTTTGAAAACATGTAACATGTTTTCACTTTTTGTCGAAACTTGCTACATATGATAGCTCATCTTGTAGATCTTGGCCTAA
>OZJO01001015.1:0-23515 GCA_900406225.1 Acrobeloides nanus | reverse complement strand
CATTCCCGAAGATTGAAAATGCTTCCTTGACCCTGATTCAGGGAAATAAAAGTGTGTATTGAAGCGAAAATATAAAATTTTGAAATTTCCAATATGTACTAATTTCGCTGAATCAGGATCAAGGAAGCATTTTCACGCTTCGGGAATGCGCGCAATCGATTCTCCGCATGAAATTACCTCCAGAAATATGATTTTGAGGGAGAAATTTCAAAATTGTTCGATTCTCGCTTCAATACACACACCTGAATCAGGGTCAAGGAAGCATTTTCATGATTCGGGAATGCGCATAATCGATTTTTCGCATGATTTTACCCCTATATAGGCTGTTTTTGAAAAGATTTTTTCGAAGATTAATCCTTGATTCTTACCCCCTTTAACATATATTTTTGAAAACCTTACATCTTCAGCATCGTTGGTTATAAATCCGACATGAAGTGAATTAGGACCATCGGTAAACATAACATCTATCACGTGATTTGAATATGTTTTTCCATTCTAAAAATTTTTTAAATTTTCTCTGATTGCTTCGAGCGCTTACATTATGAGAAGTGAATTTATTATAGTCATTTACATTTTGGATATCACAGATTTTTAGTTGGAGTTGTTTTGCATTCCGAGAACAAGTGCAGCGTCTCGGCTTATAGATTAGCCGACTGTCATACACGTATAGAACACCCGCGGGACGTCTCTAAAAACACATCAAGCTCATTTCAAACTCAAATGCTAAACTTTTCTTAGATGTTGATAGGAAATGATCCCGTCCGATCTGACAAGTTAAGCAACACTGGGCCCACCAGGTTCGATCCCGCTAGGGTCAAAATTGTTAAATTTAGGAAAAAATTTTGTGCTTTATTATGGCAAAAAAGTTTTTCAAAAAGGTGGATATTCAAAAGCTTACAAAAGTTTCAACCATATCGGGGATCGAAGCTGGAATCTACGTTCCAGAAAAAGTTTAGCATTTGGGGTTGAAATGGGTTTTAAAATAAAAGTTAGGAATGTATGGCGCATTTTCAAACAAAAAATTTCATCGCGCCATGGTAAAGTGGTAAACGTCCACTTGTCACAAAATTATCAAAAGTTCTATCCGGTTAGGTAAAAAATTTTTTTGCCTGATTCAAAAAAGTTGCTAAAGGAAACTCCATAAAAATGTCATAAAATTTTTGTTTTTCACATTTTCCCTGAAACACTATCCACTGAGCCATATAGTCGCTATCTCCTATGGGGGTGAACCCTCGACCAATGGCTCAGTGGATAGTGTTTCAAGAAAGGAAAAATTTTAAGCCAATTTTATGAGGAGTTTCTTTTTAAAAATTTTTGTGAAACGGTAAAAAATTTTGAACCGAACCTTCAACTATTTATGTTTAAAATGAGACATTTGCCACTGAACCATGAGTGACAAAGCCTAAACTTCGCAAGAATTATGATATTTTTTGTTTAAAAAAATGTATTTTATACATAAAATAGACACATTCCAAAAATATACCTGTATTTTTTCACTAGGACCTTGAGAATCCATAATAACACCTTTTATGTGCCAAAAATCCCGACATGTAGTGTCGGGCGAAGGCGGATCGAATATCTTGGCTAGTACAAAGCCCATTCCATTCGACATGAACAGTTATAACATTACCCGAAATAAAATACAAAAAATATGCAACTTTTATATTTGCCGATGATTCACTGATAAGTCTAAAAAGTCGCATAAAATTTTAATTTGCACGACAAGAACTTTAAACAAATTTTTTCAAACACGAAAAGAAGTAACGATTGAGGTAGGCAAAAAAATTTCGTCGCAGTCGAAGATTGAACCATCGCTATAAGAGCCAAAAATTCCCGAAAAAATATTTTCCCTACAATCTAAAGACGAAATTACAGCAATGCAAAATTTTTCATGGAAAATGCAAAAATTTTATGTCAGGGCTGGGGATCGAACTAGGGTCATGCACGCGTTAGTACACAATTCCACTGCGCTATGTGGCTCAATTTTCCGTCGAAATAGGCTGTGCTCTTGTTTAATCTATTCTAATAAATATCCACGGGTCCTAAAAATTAGAGATCGGCAAAATCAAAATTTTGGGGCTACTACATAATAGGGGGGGGGCCACCCACGTAAAAAAATTTTTTTTAATTTTTCACATAGATGGCCCCCTATTTTGTAGTAGCTTCGAAATTTTGATCAAAATTTTTTCAAAACTTTGACCGAGTGCTTTTGCCGATCTCTACTAAAAATTGTATAAAATTTATCCAGAACAAAAAACTTTTCGTCGTGGTCCAATGGATTTTAAGGTCACAAGTTCAAATTAGCTTGCATTTTAAGGTCACAAGTTCGAATCTCGGCCCAAATTTAAAGTTTTTATGATTTTCATGAATTTTTTTGCATAAGCCTATTTTTGGTCGTAGATCATTTTTCTGTTATTATTTTTTATAGATAGTCGTTTTAATATGTATGGCTCTGGTTCAAACACTTATAGTCGCCGAGGGGGATTGAACCAGAGCCATGCATATCTAAATGACTATATATGAAAAAATAATAGGAAAATGATCTACGATAAAAAAAAATAGGGTTATGTACAGAGTATCCAAATTGCTTTTTCGTTCGGGTGGAAAATTTTTTATCTGTGGGTGCAATTTGCTTCCGCGCCGTTGATTTCGGGTACAAAAAGGCCGTTGAGGGTGCAATATGGGCACCCTGGTTATGCAAAAAATTTCTTAAAAATCAGAAAAACTTTAAATTCGAGCCGGATTCGAACCTGCGATCTTAAAATGCATTCATGGAGTCCTAACTATTGGGCTATGACAAAAGTCTTTTTTGTTCCTTTTTATTACAATTTTTGGGATCCGTGTAACACAAAAACGTCATAATAAAAAGAAAATCACGAAAAAACTCTATCATAAGACTACATTGACGTGATTACTCTTTTTCGCCAAAAAAGGGAAAGGTGTATTTGTTTAATACAAAAGGTGCTTTTATTCTTAAACATAGGCTTATATTCATTTATTTTAATTCTGCTATGTTTTAAAGATAAGAATATATAATGGCTTTTTTATAAGAGATGAAAAATTCAAAAGTTCACAATTTTCAAATTTCAATTTTCAAAGCTGGACTCATAAATTTTATAAAAAATATGAAAAAGGATGTAAAATTGGTGATTCTTGAGAGTTATATAAAGAAGAAAATGATGTTTCTGCCCATAAAAGAAAAATAATCCGCATGCGATAGCCAAGTGGTCTAAGGCGCCGCCTGTCCGATCTTGCAATTTAAGAGACGTTGAGACCGCCAGGTTCGATCTCACAAGAACAAAAATTTTGATTTAAAAAACTTTTTTTTCAAAAAATCGAGCAAAAAATTTTTGCTTCGTTTTTTGGGAAAAAAGTTTTTTGAAAATCAAAATTTTTGCCCTTGTGGAATCGAACCTGGTGGTCACAACGTTGTTTAATTTGTCAGATCGGACGAGTGGCGCCTTGGACCACTTGACTATGTATTAAAATTTTTATTAGGCCGCTGAAACAGATTATAACAAAAACACCCACGTTCTATTGAAACAAAAATTTTATCATTCAAAAATTTAGGAATAGATAACTTTACAAACCGGACAGACAAATTAAAATCCTATAAATCAAAATTGATGATAAAACTAAAGAGGGAGTTCATAAGAAAGACACGTTTACTAAAAGACACACGCTGCATACATGTTATATATTTACTTATCGACTTAGCACCTACCCTAAAGAGACACCCTAAGTCGTATCAAATTTCACAAAAAGACGTTTCATCAAGGAGTGCAAATTTTTCATCACTTGTTGAAAAATCTATATTTGTTTTAAGTTGAAGGGAAATTAACGAATTGTATAGCTAATTCTGTTGACTCTGATCACGAGACGAAAATATTTGCACAAATTTGGAGTCAAAGATTTTTAATCCTACCAAAAATTTTTACCAAAACAAAGAATTTTAAGAAAAAATAGAATCAAAATTTGTGGAATTCCTCTTGAATTCGTTAATTTGAGGGCAATTAATTTTTGAGCTGAAAATTCGTGGAAAAGGAATAAGGCATTCAAAAAATTGGATTCCTCCTTTTGTTGCAAAATTGACCAGCCTTTGTTTGTGTCCTGTTGTTTTCTTTTTAAAAACTGCAAAAAATTTTTTTTGCAAGGTAATTTTTTTATTTCAAAAAATTTTGAAAAACCAAATATGACTTTTCAGCAAAAAACGCTTTCCGCTGAGTCCTCATGATGGCCAAGTAGTCCAAGGCGCTGACATGGAGTAGGTACAGAAAAATGGAGGAAAGCCTGCTGCAACTTTGTTGGTGGGATTCATAGTTCTGTTGTGTCGCGACACGACAGTGCATTTATGTGTCGTACGACACAAAATGCACTGCCGTGTCGCGACGGAAGTTTAAATGTGCCTATAGCTGAACCTAAATCAGCTCGAATTTCTATTATAGGTTTTAGTGCCCTCAAAGAAATTTTCGGGGTTCGATTATTTCTTTTAGGGCACTTGAAATTTTATAACAAATTAGGGGTACCACATCAAGCCCAAAATTTATTGCCTTAAAATCAAAAATCCCGAAGCTACAAGTTGTCGTACATGTCAGAACTAACAACTTTTATTTGAACGGAAATTTTTTTCTGTTATACAAAAAAGTCTTAGTGGCTATTGATGTATTCTTATGTGACAAAAATAGGTTCATGTTAAAATGATTATATGTTTAAGATATTTTGTTTGTTCTTCTTTGTTATGTGTTTAAAAATAAGATGATAATATATTTTTACAGATATAATGTTTTATAATGAAATATAGTTGTTTTTTTAAGAGTCATCTATCGACAATTAGAGCAATTTTTTTAACCGACAAATCGACTCTTAAAGTTAAAAAATTCATAAAAAGTTCGCCTGACAGCGAAAAATAGAGTTTTTTATTATCAAAAATGCATATTTTATGTATCAAAATCGATTTTTTGACACAAAAATTCAATTTTTACGAGTCAGGTGTGCATTTTTCGATTTTTTAACTTGAAAAATCGATTTTTCGCATGATTTTCACCCCTAGAAGTCGATAAAATTAAAATTTAGATTGATAAAATGCCCGAACTCCAATGTAGGTGTTAAAAATTAACCTTAGAAATCGTTTTTTCACTTTTTTGTATAACAGAACAATTTTTTCCGTTCAAATAAAAGTTGCTAGTTATGACATGTACGACAACTTATAGCATCGGGATTTTTGATTTTAAGGCAAAATTGAAATTCCATATTACTGGTCTTTATGTGGATACCCCTTATCTCAACATTGAAAATAGATTCGGCATCGTTTCCCCATGTGGAAAAACCCCCAAGTATAAAAAATCAGCGCTAGAAACGCTAAAATAATCGAGATACGATACGGCGGCCGAAAAGTGTACACGAACTTGTGACGTACCCTGTAGCTATATAGCCTATGTGCGTATCTCCAGAACCATGAAGGCTGCGGGGCTAATTCTAATGGCAATTGCATTCACTAACCGAGTATACAAAAAAGAATACTATGCGGGGTCGGGCAAGAACTTTCAAATTTTGTCGCCTGGTCCTTGGCTAATAATAATCTTCGACTCTTCAAAAAATCATCTCTTAAACGCGTTTTTTATATTCTTTTAAATTTAATATAAAAAAATTCAGTAAAAATTTATTAGAATAAACATTTTTGGGAAAAACAACTCATATACCCCATGACCATAAAACTTCATTATTGCGCCAACAAACGTGTCTCCAACAAAACACACCCATAAACCCTTAAAAACCCAAAAGAATCAACCCGAACAATCCATCCAGACTTCCCCTTTTTACTCTCCAATCNCTCCAACAAAACACACCCATAAACCCTTAAAAACCCAAAAGAATCAACCCGAACAATCCATCCAGACTTCCCCTTTTTACTCTCCAATCATAAAAACACTCTATCGGCTTTTAGTGCCAATTCAGGATAAGCAAACTAATGAGAAAAGTTGACAGCAACGAATGGAGCTAGCTACTTTCTAAAAGGGACATGTTCATTATTGATCGAGGGCACAGAGGTGAAAATGCACCGGCGCATTCCTTTTTCAAGACACGAATAACAAAGACATATATTCATGTTCAGAAAGGTGGAAAAGGGATAGGAAAATCACATAAAAAAAACTCGCGGCGGAGAGGTATGAATTAATGTATAGCCGTGTTTCCGAGTACATAGTTGAAAATATGAAAAATTAACGAAATGAAAATTTTTATTGTTGCCAAGGTGAATATGTTAATGAAATTGAAAAAAATTAATGTGAAGAGGAGAACTAATTTTTGGAATTTTAACGCAACGCCTCAAAAAGTCTGACACTGAATAGTTCAGTGGTTAATATATAGCCCACGACGCACCAAGATGCCGAAAAGGTGCAGGCAAGGGTCAAAATTTAAAAAAATTTCGCCAATTGACTGGGAGGTTTCAGAACTGCGAAATCAATTTTTTCTTAAAACTTGTACAATAATATTGGGATCACTGTACATATTAAAAATATCAAAGTGGTTTGGGTGTCCAAAACTCGCTCTGGTGTATTGACACGAAAAGTTTTGAGTTCAATAATATCATTATTTTACAATGCTCTTCAACTTTAATTGCTGGTGCAATTGGTAATGCGCTTGCCTTACAGTTTTAATGCCCAAGTTCGACTCCGCTGGAGTCGAAAATGTTTTTGCATATTGTGATTTGTTTAAATGGAAAGATCAAATATAAACGTAAGGAATTTTGCTCTGTTTGTTTAAAATTTCTTCATGTTCCGTCTCTCTCTTGGCCGAATCAACATGTTTAGTTACATAGATTTCCGGGTCAAAACAAATCAGAAAGTGGCTTGGGAAAATTGGAAAAAAGAAAAATATCACTCGAATTAGCTGGAAGTGTACAATCATCTTGTCAATCAATATATAAGTGGTTACTTAAAAGAAAGACCACCGCAATTTTACTTGGATGATTTTCCTTACAATGCCAAATGCCGCTGTGAAAAAATTAATTTTGTACGATGCGCTTATTGCCAAGAGTTCATTTGTTTCGACTATTCTACAGGGTGCGGCAAAAGTTCTTGTGATTTTTTGAATTACTGCATATAGTATTTTGACCATAACTCTTTAACCTGACATCCAATTCCGATGATCTTGGTGTCATTGGATAGCTTGAATTTACAGCTATCCAATGACACCAAGATCATCGGAATTGGATATTAAAGAAAGTAAAAAATTCAATGTGCAAAAACATTTCGGCTCCAGCGGGAGTTAAACTTGAGCATTAAAATTCGAAGGCAAGCACATTACCAATTGCGCCAACCAAATTTGCCCAAAAATCGGATTTTTAAGTTTTTTGGGCTGATTCAGGGAAGCGTTGTCAAGATTAATTAATGTGCGCAATCGATTTTTTAAAGATTTTTCTATGTGCGCATAGAAAAACTCCCAATAGGATTATTTGAGAAAAAATTTAAAATTTGTTTTGCGAACATTTGGTCGAAGAATCGCAAAACTTCGGTTTAGCTACCCTGTACAGAAATTTTACCACTAAACCATAAGAACATATACGCTTGAACTTAAATTATATAGAAAAAGTTAGCATACGGAGTGACGCAAAAAAGTGGTTTTCTTTTAGGACCCAAAAATTTATTTTTCTAAAAATGATACCCTTAGGGCTAATTTTATGTGGGAAATCGATTGCGCCCATTCCCGAACCCGGAAAATGCATTCCTGACCCCTGATTCAGGAAAAGAATGGGATTTTTGAAGCGAAAATGGTCATTTTCCTCGTTTTTTCTGGAAATCACTTTCTAGGGGTAATTATCATTTTTATACATTAGGGAATCGTTTTATGCGTTAAAACGTGTACAATCGCTTTCTCGCATAAAATTACTTTTAGAAAGTGATTTGCAGAAAAAACAAGGAAAATGACCATTTTCGCTTCAAAATCCAATTTTTCCTTGAATCAGAATCAGGAAAGCATTTTCATGGTTCAGGAATGAGCGCAATCGATTCCCCGCGTAAAATTACCTCTAGAAGGGTTATTTTTAGAAAAATAAATTTTCGGGTCTCAAAATGTAAAAAAGTCACTTTTTTGCGCCACCCTATAAAAACTGACGAGAGCATAAAACACGTGCTACGCTCGAGTCAAATCAAACATTGCTATAATGTCATTTTTACGTAGTCACATCTAAACGTTTGTGTCGATAAACGAATAATCCGCAGATGAAAGTCAAAGGCCTTTGACGAAACTACAAGGGATAGAATGCCAATGACGTTGATTGTTAGGCTTAAAATATAAACAGCGCTGCTATTTTTAAAAAAAATTGACTTGAAATGTCAATAGGATAACAATAGAAACGAATGGATGTTCTTGGAACTTCACTAATTAAATATACAAATTTGGTCTGTGTCGACACGAGAAAAAATACAAATAAGTAAAAGGCTTAAATAAGGAACAAGAAAATAAAGTTATAGTCGAATTTTTTTCATGACCAATACGGAACAAATAACCTCGGATTCATGTTCCTCGCATAAAAATACCCTTAGGCAAAAATTTTCATGTATTTTGGATAAGTGGAAAAGAATTTGACCCAAACGGGATCGAACTCTCGTATTTCGGAGTGCAAAGCGTGAGCTTTACCACTTTTCTATGCTGTTAAACTTTTTTGTTCGCCGCTAAAAAATATTCAAAAAATTTCGAACCTCAATAAAACTCAAGTCACACTCGAATCAAAAGTCGATAAGACCAATAAGAAAAGCACGGAAAATAAAGGCCTTAAAAAACTCATCTCATATGCATTTTCCTAAGAAAAACCAATTTTAGTTCCCATATCCCTTTCTGCAGACTGCTCGTCATTGTCCACAAATTACTTATGCATTAAAATGTGTCAAATAAATACAAAATGCGAACAAATTGGTTTCGGATGGAATTTTGCTTTTCCCTAAAAAATGAAACCCAACAAAAACAGACAACATGCATTTTTGAACAGCTAAAAAATTGAGAGCGGAAAATATGTTTTCTTAGGGGAATTGAACATTTTTTTAAATTGAAAAGAAGAATTTCATGAAATCGTTATTGGGCACTACTTCGAAATAGATGACCCACTTTTCGAAAAATTTTTTTTGAAAATGACCACCCTATGGGGTAATTTTATGCGCTGAATTCAAAAATCATACTCCAAAAGTTTGAAAATGCTTCCTGAGCAACAAAAACAAGGTATGAGATGGGTTTCAAACGGTATCTTTCTGTAACAAGATGCAACACGGGGTTCAAACAGGATCTTTCTGTAAAAATAGCAAAAACGTATCCCAAGTATACTTCTGTTATTCTCTATTCATTGTAAATTTGCCACTTAATTATAGTCCGTTTCAGCGCGCGATGAGAAAATGTTTGATACAGCATAGTCAAGTGGTTAGGACGTCAGACTTCCACAATGAAGGGGCGAGTTCGATCCTCCCTTGGAACGATTTCTTTTTGCAGCATCCAAAATGGATGAAAATTTTTGAATATGGGTATTTTTATGCCAGGAACACGATGGTGAGCAGCATCAAAAAATGCAGTATTTAAAATGAAAATTTTTTCACATAATATCACTATTGTGTTCCTGGTTTAAAAATACCCATGTGCGAAAATTTTCATCCATTTTGGATGCAGCAAAAAGAAATCGCTCCGACGGGGATCGAACCCGCCCCTTCATTGTGGAAGTCCGACGTTCTAACCACTTGACTACGCTGTACCAAACTTTTGTCCACCGACTGTTGAAATGGACTTAAGGATTTCATGAAATTAGTTCTTTCAAAATTGACATAAGCTAAACACGTTTGTTTTCGATAAACTATATATAAAAAAAGGAAATTCATTGTTGAGTAGCTAGAAAATTTCGACAACCGTGTTCTTCGGAGAATTCGTCCGCTCTTTTGAAAATGAAGTCATATATTATGAATTTTTTGGCTGACAAAGAAACATTGTTATTCATCACCAAAACAACATAGCAGGAGCAAAATGCATTTTATGGGAGATGAAGGAATTTTTAATGAAATGCTACAGGTTTGGCACTAGCAAACATTTAAAAAAATTGATTTTTCTCGAAAATCATAAATATAAAAAAACCGGTTTCTGTGTTCGTACGTCCATTTTACACTAAATTTTTTGGTACTCTTAAAAGGGGGAGGGTCAATTGAGGCGAGGTCGATTGATCGCAAAAAATTTTTTCGACAAACGTAAAAAATGTTAGAAACGATGAAAAAATACTGTTTTCTAGGAAAAATCGAAAAAATTTTTTGGGCGTTTTTTTGGCCATTTTTAAATTTTTATTGATTGAAACTTGCTGTAAAAAAGGCCAAAAAACGCCCAAAAAATTTTTCGATTTTTCCTCGAAAACTAAAAAATTTTATACGATCCTTAGCGCTTAGGGAATTAGGCACCTATGTACTTAGGCGCAGGACACGTAGGCGTCTAGATACTTAGGCTTCTAAACCCCTAAGCACCTAGGAATCAGGGTCAAATAAGCATTTTCATACTTTAATAATGCACGCACTTGATTCCCTGTCTAGAAAAACCCTAGAAACCTGGTTCCCCGGCAAAAATTCGAATTTTAGTTCATTTTCGCTTCGTTACACATCATTCCTTCTCTGAATCAAAGTCAGGGAAGCATTTTCAGGGTTTGGAAATGCGCGTAATCGATTTCCCGTATAAAATTACCTCTATAGGGGTCATTTTCAGGAAAAAAATTTTGAAAAAATTATTAATTATTTTGAGTCCTTCTCCTTTAAGAGTACCAATTTTTTATTGTTTTTTTCTTAACTTACATCCACTGTGTAACAACAAAAAAGTCAGAGTAAATTTTAAAAAAACGCTTGTCTTCGAAACATTTCATTAGAAATGATTTTCAAGAACCCAAGTAATTTTGTCACTAAACTATAGTTCGTTTCCGCCTAAAAGAAAAAATAGCCTATATGCTATAACTAAGTGGTCCAAGGCGTCGCCCATCCGATCTGGCAAGTTAAGCAGTATTGGGCCCAAAGGTTCGATTCTGGTATGACAAAAATTTTGATGTTCAAAAAAATTTTTTACAAACAATGGAATAAAAATTTTTGCTCCATTATTTGTAAAAGAATGTTCAAAAAAATTCTTTTACTGGTTTTTTCTTTAAATTTCTCCCTCAAAAACGAAAAAAATAAACCTATTTCTCAATTTCTTATTTAAAAAACTTCTTAAGCAGCAAAAATATCATCAGAAATCACGAGGATTGATTCAAACGTTAAGCTACTTATATTTGCCTCTCCCACGGGAGGTAAATCCTCTTATGAAGTCAAAAAAATGCACATAATTTCAAATCATTTGACCGTGAAAAATAACTCTGCTCTTCCTTTGATTGTTTAGACTTTGCTATGTATGGAAATTTCGTTTAGCTAACTAAAGTTTAGCTACCCACATAGTTTTAGGAGTGGCGGAAGTATGAATGATTAAATATGTACCCTTTTAAAGGGGGTAAACTTTGTAGCATCATCTCTGAAAAAAAAATTTTGGAATTTTTGCAAAAATGACTTTTCTAAGGGTAATTTTATGCGAAAAATCGATTGCGCGCATTCCCGAAGCTTGAAAATTCTTTCCTGACCATGATTCAAGGAAAATATTGGTTTTTAACAATAAGAAAACACTTAGAAAGGCACTAGGCCTTTCCTTACCTTTACGGGATTTTTTCGAGGCGGCCTTCCATTACGGATGGCTATAACTTTTTAAGGACGTTGTTGATTTTAATACGATAAAAACACAGATAATCTTCAATGCCTAAACTATTTTTATGCCCTTTCACTTTTTCCATGATGATCTTGGTTGAACTTGAAAAATTGATTGAATAAAGTCATTTTATAACGGAATAAGGCATCTTCAACCACAAAAAATGCTAGGCAACAGCATTCCAAAGTAGCATGCACAAATGAAATCTTATACACCGTTTCCCGTGCTACGTAAAAAAAGAGGGCGCGCTTAGCCTAGTGGTTAGGGAGCCAGACTATCAAAATGTAGGTATGGGTTCTATCCCGCCTAGAATCAATTCTTTTTTTATTGTCCACAATTTATAAAAAATTTTGCATAGGGGTATTTTTATGCGAGAAACACAAATCTGCTGTTATTTTTTCATGAAAAATTTTGTAAAAAGTAGAAATTTTTTTTCTAAAATTGGTCAAAAATTACTTTTTACAAAATTTTTCATGGAAAAATAACAGCAGATTTGTGTTTCTCGCATAAAAATACCCCTATGCAAAATTTTTTATCAGTTTTGGACACTAAAAAAAATTGATTTCCGAGCGGGCTTGATTCAGCACCTACATTTTGATAGTCTGGCTCCCTAACCACCAGGCTAAGCGAACCCAGTAGCGAGAGGAACGGAATATACAAGAAAATTTATTATTAATGACTAAAAATTACTTCCTATTTAAAGAAACGAATAGCATACAAATCTAACATGTGTTAGTATAATTTGCTATGTTATATATATACGAAGCCAAAACGACAGGAGGAGTCCGCCCCCAAATCCGGTGGCAATATATAGGAATTTTTCCCAAATGACTACTAAAAAAAGTCAACAAAGCACTGAGTAGCAGTTCCTTTTATGCGATCAAGTTTCAAGACATTAAAGAAGAATCTGGGTGGCTGGGATTTTAAAGGTTAGAAAAAATAATGCCAAAAATAATTTTTGTAAATATTAAAATTCAGAGAATTTTCGCTTCAATACACCGATTTCTTCCCTGAATCAAGGTCAAGGAACCATTTTCAAGATTCGGAAATGCGCGCAATCGATTCCTCGCATAAAATTACCCCTAAAAATGATCATTTTAGAATAAATTTTTTTCATGAAATAGTCCATAATTTAAACCTCCTTTATAAAACGACAGAATTTCTAAAAGTGCAAAGAATTTGATAATCGAAAAAAATTTTAAGAAATCCTAGAAGTAAAATTTTCTAAACCTTATTATTCCAGCAAAGTTTCTTCAAAAAAATCATAAAAGCATCTCACGGCCAAGAAACTTTTCGTGGGATTCTTCTATTCTTTGATGAGAAAAAAGTGTGACATTCTTGATTTGACAAGCACGAGTCGTGAAGTTTCGATAGAGTAGAGGAAACATTAATGAAATATCAATACTCCGGATTATACGCAGTTGAATGAAGAAATTCGGACTTCGAATGCATAAAAAAGAAGAAGAAAAATCTTAAGTCTTCAAATTTTCTTGAGCAAATATAAACGTGAAAGTGAAAAACGTGAGAATTTTTTAGTGAGTTTTTAAAATTGAGATTTGCATTCGTAAAAAATGCATTTTTTGTGGAAATTTTCGATTAAAAAATCCTATGAGCAAATAAACATAAAGAATAAACACAAAATGTTTGGATTTGTGATCTTTCCCTGATTAACAGAGCTAGGGGGTGGGGGGGGGGCTATGGGAGCAATTGCCTCCTCTGAAATAGAAAAAATGAAAATTTTACCCCCTTATATTTTGGCAGAAGACCGACCAAAACAAAAAATCATAAAGATTTCCCCTTATATATTTTGATAGGGACTAAAAATTTTTTTCAAAAAATATCAATTTTTTAAAATTTTTACCTTTTTTAAAGCAATTATTTAACTATTTTTCGTTTAAAAAAATCAAAATTTCCCTTGATTTTTCCCTGCATAGTCGTATTTTGGTGGGAAAACGTGTATCCCTGCGTGGTTGTATTTTGGTGGAAAACTTGCATCCCTGCATAGTCGTATTTTGGTGGGAAAACATGCATCCATGCATGGTCGTGTTGTGGTGAGAAATTAGTGATAAAGTAGAATTTTTACCACTGAACGATGAATAAAACCCACGGAGTTCGATATTAAAGTTTATCAAAAAAAGAACAAAGATTAACTTGTCTAAAAATCTCAACAGTTCAGAAGTCAATCAAGTTAACTTAAAAATATCATAAATCCCAACAGACAATTCCCATTAAAAGCCCCTATAAAATAAAATTCTAAGTGAAAAGCCCACGTGGGACTCCGCAAAACAATTTTTAGTTATTTCCTTCCTCCGAAAATTTGTTGACGACAACATAAAAATTGCACAAGTTCGTGTTTGCTTGCTCATCGTTTTTGATAAGCAATCCCTCTCGTATTCTCACACATGAGATTGATCCGGGTGGAGTGGCGTGCAAATTTCAAAATTCCCAAGAGCAGTTTTAGCAGGAGAGATTTTTCAAGAGAGTCGAAAAAATAAGTGTCAAGTTTTTGAATCGAAGGCAAAGAGCCAGAAAACGAAATGAACTTACTAATCGAATATTGACTAGCAAGTGACACTCAAATTGTCTGGAAGAGTTTTTAGCGCTGGAAAGTGTTGAAGGAGTGATGAAAATGTTGGAAGTTGGGGATAATTTAATTTGTTGACATATGGTGAAATTTACTTGACTTTTCTACAATTTTGAAATTTAAGGCAAGAATGTCAAACTACTTGTTGGGTCACATGGTGTAAAATTAGTTGGGCCCGGGGTTGGCATTTATCCAGATTTCCCCGGTAGAATTCTGGGAAAATATTTTCCCCCAGAATTACTTAGTTTGAAAAGACGTTTTCCATTTTCAAGCTTCGTTGGTGCAGTGACAAAGCAGCGGCTTCGTGGCCACAAAGTAGCGAGTTCGAATCCCGCTTGGAGCCAATTTGGAATCAAATTGACTCCAAGCGGGATTCGAACCCATGACCTTGTGGCCACAAAGCCGCTGCTTTGTCACTGCACCAACGAGGCTTGAAAATGGTATTTTCAAACAAATTCTGGGGAAAAGATTTCTCCAGAATTCCCCGGGGAAATCCGGATTTATCCAATTTCTCCGGAAACGGATAAATCCGGATAATTCTATTTCCCAACCCTGATTGGGCCTAGGACGAACAAAATATAGTTCTTTTCCGCTCATAATAAAAAATATCCAGATGTGATGGCCGAATCCAAGTCGCTGACCATCCGATCTGGCAAGTTAAGCAACGTTGGACCCGGAGGTTCGATCCCACCAGGGCCGATTTTTCGAGTGGACTGGTCCTTTAACATAATTTTAGCGTCAAGTGTCATGACTCTGATGCTAACATGTGTCCAAGCACCTTTCCAAAATTTTTCCGATTTTTTTACAAACATAAAAAAAATTCGACTTCTCACAACTTTCATCTCTTTTATGCTTTACTATGACGTTAACCTCTTAGTCAAGAAAAAATTGAAAGGAAATGTCCTTTCTTTAGGTCACATGGCCTCAAGCAGAATAAGAAGTATTCCTCTTTTCATCCATTCGTTTCGATTTACATATTTTCCTACTAAAATGCAGAAAAAGTCTATTCATCACAAAAGTGCACCCAAAGTCAAAAATCCAAAATAAATAAGTTTTTGCAAAAAAATTTTTTGAAACTCCAAAAATTGATTGCTGAAATGTAAAAAAAAAGTCTTTTTCATCTTTTTACTGATCACGTGAAATTTTTTGCATTGACTTTTATAAAGCAAATTCTTCGAAATGGATGAGATTCTTGTTAATTTTGCGATTATTGGATATGACAGTTTTTGCCTACTCAAAAGGTTATATGAGGATAAAATTGAATAACAATTTTTTATCTGAAATCCCCAAAAATTTCATGTTTATATTTTAAAACTGCCTTTTACATTCTAAGAAAACCGATAAAAAGTTTATAGTCCGTTTCCGCACCAAATAAAAAATCCGCTGTTAAAGGCCAAGTGATCCAATGCGTTGACCGTCCGATCTAGTAAGTTAAGTAACGTTGGACCCGTAGGTTCGATTCTCATAAGGGTAAAAGCTCTTGATTTTCAAAAAAACTTTTTTACAAACAATGAAGCAAAAAATTTTTTCTCCATTGTTGATGCTTTCTAAAAAAATTGAAATTAATACTATTATTTAATGTCACTTCTATGCTTGAATAATTCCTAGAAATCCATAAATTTCCTTCATTGTTACTGGGACAAGTTTCTCTATAGTTGAGATCTGTTATTACATCCGGAGTTTCCGCCAATCTATTAATTGTTGGCGGTTCAATAAAATGACCTGATTTTTTAACAGTTTGTTCCGCTTCCATTCTTCGTGCATTTTTTGTACAAACAATGGAGCAAAAAATTTTTCTCCATTGTTTGTATAAATTTTTTTGAAAATCAAATGTTTTACTCTAGTGGGAATCGAATCTGCGGGCTCAACGTTGCTTAACTTACCAGATCTGACAGTTAGTGTCTTGGAGCACTTGGCTATCAACAGCGGACTTTTTTTATTTGGTGCGGAAAGAAAGCTTGCCACTTAACCATGAATCGATGGACTNGTGTCTTGGAGCACTTGGCTATCAACAGCGGACTTTTTTTATTTGGTGCGGAAAGAAAGCTTGCCACTTAACCATGAATCGATGGACTTACGATTACTAAACATTGACTAAAAGGAAAAAAATGAAAGTCTAGTAATACCAAAAATTTATACAATAAATAATAAATAAATAAAGCCAAAAAATCACGCCTACAAAAATTTATCAACAATCGAATTATTCATCAGCGTAACGTTTGCCTTCAAAAATTCCTCCGGATCATGACGACAGACGCCAAACGATTTCAACCCAACCTTTGTCTTTTCATTGAGCTTTTTCGTCAATCGACATCGATATTTTAAGAAAGCACATAGGTTTGGATGGGTGTTATTTTCAGTGTCACACACCGGGAACGAGCCATAGCCTGCAAAAAAGAGCTAAACGTACAAAGATTTTTTCTATGTAAACAAAAGATATGTAAAAGCAATGAACAATACACACGTTCCATTGAGACGAAGTAAAAATAGAACAACTTATATGTACAAAAATTATATACCTGATGCGGAGCATAAATTTTCGCAACAAGGACCCATGTAATCTAATTCAAGACTTTTATCAAACCTAAAAATTCAACGCGATAATTTCTTACTCAATTGCGCAGTGGTAAATGTCTCACTTTACAATTAAAGTGTCGCTGGATAGATCCTCCAGAGAGTGATGCTCAGGCATCCTGCTATCAGTCGTGCCGCGCCTTTTACGACGCTAGCAGNACGAAAACCCTGAATTTTACATTTTTTAAATACGCTTAATTATTGGGTGTATTTAAAGAAGAAAAACGGCATTATTTATAGTTCAACGAAAAACGGCATTTTTTATAACCCTGATTCATGTTTTCGTTTCAATAACCCAAAACAATTATCAAATTGGATAATTTTGGTGTCGTTTTGTTCGCCTTGCCAAGCTATAAAGAATGCTGTCTTTCTTTTTTTAACATACCCAATAATTAAGTGTATTAAAAAAAAAATTAAAATTCAAGGTTTTGTCAATACTCAAACCTATTCAATTTGGGCACAACGCCGTTGTGCCGGGAGTTTCGCGTCACGATTGCTAGCGTAGTGCCTTATTGCACGGCACGACTATTAGAGACGATGCTAGCGTCGTGAAATGTGCGGCCTCAAAGTTACAATTTTGTTTAAATATGCGATTTTTGGGCACGATACAAAATTGTTCGTGGTGACAACTTTGTAATTTTGACCATAGTGGGTTCGATTCCTCGATCTTTTAATTATAAAGTGAGTAATTTACCACTGCGCCATTGCATCACACATTCGGAACTTCCGACTAGATTTTACTTTTTGTTCTTCCTTAAAACACTTTTTTAAGACGTACACTGTTTTCATAATACACTTGGCATTCATGAAAGCACATAAATTGGAATGAGTTCTCCCAGTAGAGTCACAAACTGGTTCCTTTGTAGGTTGGCATTGTTTTACACACTGACATGCTGGACTATCCATATTCATAGCTAAATGTTGACCATTTTGTTTAAGCTCAATACATTGTGCGTATTCAAATTTGCATTTGCTGTCATAGACCTAAAAAATCCACGCAACAAATTTATAAATCAAACATATGAAATAGAAACAAAAGACTAACAATTGTAAGTTTAAGCCTAATTCTGTAGAGCTAAGCCTAAACCTGGCAGTATATAATCTGTTACATCTATACGTCAAATCGGACCACATGGTGCAGAGGAATTTTGAAATTTTTTTCATGTGAAAGGCTCTGGTTCGACCCCCAACTCTGATATAAAGTTTTTGCAATTTCGATGAAAATTTTTTCATCGAAACGTGTAATTCTGTTTCTAGATTACGGGGAAAAATATTTTGTTATCCTGAATCCGGAATTTTGGGCTATTGGGCTATTTAGAAATAAAAAAAATTGAAATTATCCAACAAATTTCCATCATCTGAGGATGTTAAACTATCGCTATATGGAGCCGAAAATTCCTAACCGCAATATAGAGACAATATTACACATGTGAAAAATTTTCATGGAAAATGCAAAAAATTTTTATCGGAGTCGGGGATTGAACCAGGGTTATTTGCCCGATAGTCCAAAATTCCACTGCGCTATGTGATCATAACAATTTTACTGTTCCTCTGAAACAGTTCTAGTGAAACAGAAAGATCACAATTTTTCTCTTACTTGCCCACGATGATCACACACTGGAGTTTCATACATAGTACATTGTTGTTGCCTGCAGCATGGTCCATCATAGTGATAGAAAACATCTAAAAGTGTCATGCTAATAAACTACAGGGTACCCCAAAAATGGCAATTTTTCGATATTTGGGCGATTTTTTCAAGTTTTTTAATTTTCACCTAAATAATCCTATTGTATGCAAGAAATCAATTGCGCTCATTTCCTGATCTTGAAAATTCTTTTCTGGCCCTGATTCAGGGAAGAGACGTGAATATTAAAGCTTTTTTTTAAATTTTGACTTTCTGAATATAGGACAATTTGTTAGCGGAGCTCATTTTGGCCTGCTGGTGACCCCACGAAATCGAAGGGGTATACGTGTGATACTTACAATCATTTTCTTCATCATGTTGCGTACAATTAAGAATGCATCTATTCATAAAGGTGTATTGTATGCCACCTATAGATCCACAAACGGGTTCGATTTTCATAGGACAAGAACATTGGCCGGCTAATGTAAAATTGAATTGACCCGAAATTCTAAATCACAATCGATTCAGTTCAACGAGCGCTTCAAAACGAATACCATATAGAGGGAGGCTCCCCCCCCCCTCCTTGCCGACCTATGATTTTGATAACAAAATAAAAAATGACTTTTAGGAGTGGGATTGAATCCACGCTTTATGAGTGAAGTACGTTAACCAATCGGCCATGGATCAAACCCCACATCTGCCACTATTAGCGTTAGCTACAACTTAAAGATGAAACGCTAATAGCTGTAACTAACGCTAAAAGCTGCAGCTAACTCTAATAGCTGCAGCTAGTATGCACAACTACCGCTATTAACGTTAGCTACAGTTAATAGCGTTAACGTCAGCTGTGCATACGGCTCATTAAATAGCTCACCTTGTAATAAAAACAGCTATAACAAACAAAACCAATGGCTTTTTCGCCATCGGTTTATATCCAAGCTCTATTTTTCCTCTACAAAGAAATGATATATAGACAGCTGATTAACACTAGTCACCTCAAATCTTCGACTCTATAGTTTCTAGTGTCCGGTCTCGTTTTGCAAGAACTGGACTTTCTCTAAGCGCGGTCAAAAATTTCAACCTTTTCCGCGTGATGTTTGCATAATCCTTTGTATTCGTATGTAATACTTGAGTGAGAAACTACCATCAAAGCAGAGGGTATTGTGTGAGAGAAGATTCGTATGGATCTTATGAAAAATGGTGTCATGATATCAAAGGGTTTACCGCAATTGAATTTTCATGAATTTACGATTAAGTAATTTAATATTTTCTAGGGGGTTTCTTAAAGCAAATATTGGGCTTTTATGAAACTAAAGATATATTTTATTCAATAAGTACAATTAGAGGCCACATTTTAAGTTGTTTCGATGAATCAGACTTTCTGTTAAGAATATCAAACAAGAAAAAGGTCGTAGATAGACCCACCAGAAATGGGAGAGGCAACAACTAACCCCCTGCCCATGCCCAGGGTTCTGACTACGCATCTATCGCAAATTAGGTGACGGTCGCCTCCCCGACCACCCCACTCCCATTTCATACGCCTCTGATTTCGTCATATTAATGCTTTATATACCACCTATCTTTTTGGGTAGTGAAAGAATGTTTCAGTCTAGTCAGAGAACACTTCAGCAAAATTTGTTTACTTTATTAAACTTTAGAGTAGTCGGAATCTTTTGTTTGTGAATATTTTCCGCTTACGTAATTTGAAATGTAAATAATAAAGTTTTAATATTTTCAATTTTTTCGGGATAAAATTTTTTTAAACAAAATTTAACCCGTACTAGACTCACGGCGGGTTTTTTTCTGGCCAAAATTGGAGGAAATTCGAAATTTTAAAAACGAATAATGCCATTCGACTAGCTCAACGAGACAAGTGAAACAAGTTATATATTGTTCCAACACGTTATGAAATCACACGGCCGAGTGGTTAGTGTTAAAGGATTGCACTTATAGGTCGCGGGTTCTTATGTTTTTTCTCGTGTCTAAAAATTACAAAAAGGGTACCTCCTAAAAAAATTCGATTTTTTCAATTTTGTCTAAAATTTTTTTGTGCTCGTGTCCGAATTTGGTTTTGCAAAAGTCAAGTTTCAGGTCGAAGAAAAATGAAAAGAATGTATTGAATTACTTGTAAAAATAATGAAAATTTTAAAAGGAAATCTCGAAGTAATCTTGAAAAATGTTTGTTCAGTTTTCCAAGTTTTATGAATCGAACTCGAGCTAGGCTGAAAATGGATACTATGTAAAGGTCTCTTTATGAATGGAATCGAAAAATTGCCTTGATTCCTTATGTTTTTGCCAAAATGTGGAAAAAATTTTTGAAAAAAAGGGTTTCCGATGAAAGATTTTTGAAACTCTTTCGCCAAACATCCGCTGATTCAATTCTTTCTATTTTTGTAATAATCCTTTCAAAAAGTGTACCTCTCTTCAAGAACCAGTTCCAGCAGAAAAAAGTTGCCATATTTTTTTTATATTCGGAACGTTATGAAAAATGAAGCATCTTTTGTTTTTTACGGCACCCTCTGAATCGTTTTAGCTTTTGAGATAAATGCATGTGAAATTGGCAATTTGAAATTTTGTGTATTACAACGAAAACATGTACCTGGTAGTTTTTTCCTGAATCAATAAAATCTGTATATTGAGAAGAAAATAATGACTGGTCTTTTAATCAAATCAAGCAGTGGTTATAAAACCATTCAGCTTTAGCCTAATCCAATTAGTTTGATAAATAATAAAATCTGGGTAACGTCCCCACAGAGAGAAAAAGAAATCTCCTTCCATTCAACATATTTGCCACTTGTGACCAGAATGGCTTATTCAACAATTGCCTCTAACAACTATCCTACTATCATTTGTACTCAAGATTGTGCTCCAACTTCACATTTCGAGATGCATATTTCGTCTCAACCACAAACTTTGCATGATCAAGTTTTCCTACCACCTCAAACAATGGCGGAAATTTCTCTAAATTCGCGCGAACTTTCCAAAGAAATTGAGGATATTCGAAAGATGACAAAGGCCGAGAAGAGGAAGCGACGTCGAGCCACACCGAAGTATAGAAATTTACATGCTAGTCGTGAAAGGTATGGAGATCATAGGGGTTGTGGCTGTTCAGCTAGGAAAATATGCTATTTTATGGCTAGCTTTATATAAAGTGTCGGCTACATTGCGAATTGTATAAAGAAGCCGACCGTCCGATCTGGCAAGTTAAGCAACGATGGGACCATCAGGTTGGGACCCCACAATGGCAACAATTTTGACTTCCAAAAAACTTTTTTTGCAAAAAATTGAGGAAAAAATTTTTGCTTCATTTTTTGGAAAAAAAGTTTTTTGAAAATCAAAATTTTTGATCTTGTGGGATCGAACCTGGCGGTCCTCACGTTGTTTAACTTGCCAGATCGGACGGGCAGCGCCTTGGACCAATTGGCTATCGACCTTTTTTTATTTGGTGAAGAAAGAAAGCATTCAATAAAATATTTTGTAAACTTTTTTTCAGAATCCGTGTAGAAGCTTTCAATAACGCCTTTGCAAGACTACGTGCTTTACTTCCAACGTTGCCAGCAGAGAAGAAGCTTTCGAAAATCGAAATCTTACGGCTCTCAATTGCCTATATCAGATATTTGGACAATCTATTGATTTTATAATCATATATTAGGATTGGGTGAGACCAGACTGAAAAAAAGTAAATGACTCCCAGCCTAGAAAAATCCCTAGATAGCTGGTTGTTCGGCTAAAATTCGAATTTTAGTTCATTTTCGCTTCAATACACTCACCTCTTCCCTGAATCATAGTCATTGAAGCATTTTCACGTTTCAGAAATGCGCGCAATCGATTTCCAGCATAAAATTACCCTTATATGAGTTGTTTTTCCCTCAACCAGCTGTCTGGGGGTAGTAGGATAAACTCATTTTAAGATCAAGTGTGATGTTTTTTAGAACTTGATACAGTCGACTCTCCATATAGTGACACCC
This sequence comes from Acrobeloides nanus, assembly GCA_900406225.1. Taxonomy (NCBI): domain Eukaryota; kingdom Metazoa; phylum Nematoda; class Chromadorea; order Rhabditida; family Cephalobidae; genus Acrobeloides; species Acrobeloides nanus. The sequence continues at coordinate 1,029 of OZJO01001015.1, read as the reverse complement.
CCCTTCAATTTGATTAGTGATCCTTGTATATCTTTTTTGGTGCATCCCTGCGTAGTCGTATGACTAAAAAATAAGAATTAGTAATAATCTTAATTTTTCCATCATACGACCACGCAGGGATGCATCAAAAAAGCTATACAGGGATCACTAATCGAATTGAAAGGGAGTGTCACTATATGGAGAGTCGACTGTATTTAATTAAATGTATTAATAAAAAACTGCAATCAAATTTTGTGTACCGCTATTCATCCTAGAAACCACCAAAAAGTTGCTTACATAATATCTGGATGACCTCATACCTTTACCGACTTGGGTTTTTGAGAACGACCAATCAATCGGACAATTGTCAGTTGGTGACATAAATCTTTGTAGACATAAATCCTAGGCCTAGACTTAGGCTTAGGCCTAAGTCTAGGCCTAAGCCTAAACCTAGGCTTAAGCCTAGGCTTAGGCCAATGCTTAGGCCTAGGCTTAGACTTAGGCCTAGGCTTAAGCCTAGACTTAGCTTAGGCCTAAGCCCTGGTAGAAATTTTATGTCACCAACTGACAATGTTACCAACTGACCGTTGCTCAACCAATCTTCTGGTTCCGGGGCTTGTGTCACTCACATTCGGTCATTCTGACGATTGAAAGCCTGCTCAATAGTGAAGAGTTTTTCATCCGAGTACACAATTCTTCTGTGAAATCCGTTCGCAAAATAACGTTTTATTCAAATGCTCACTTAACAACCCTAGAAACAATGAAATAATTTATTAGCATAATTATTTACTACTTAATACATTATTATAACAATAAAAAAAGAATTAATGATAAGAATTCAATAAGAATTTTGAGGCACCCAGGCTAAATCTAACTAGATTTAGTCCGGAACCAATCAACAATGCATGTCATTGAATTCTTATCATCAATCAATATGGCAAGGGTCACGTTTTCACTTTTTTCACTAATAATTTGTTTCATTATTTTTTCTAAGGTTGTTAAGTGAGAATATTGGCATTTTAGAGGGTCCCCAAAACATTTAATTCCAGA
>OZJO01001014.1:0-52740 GCA_900406225.1 Acrobeloides nanus | reverse complement strand
GGTCATATTGGCGGGAAAATCGGTGATGAAAATTTCCCGCCAATATGACCACGCAGGGATGCATCAAAAAAGTTATATAAGGATCCACGTTTCTTTTTAGTTTCAATGTACACGTTGCCTGATTCAATAAAAAGTTTCATGGTAGCCAAAAACACCCACCACCTTCCCTGAATCAGGGTCAAGGAAGCGTTTTCAAGGTTCGGAAATGCGCGCGATCGATTCCCCGCATAAAATAACCTACAGACATAAGTAATTGTAAAATTTTGAGTTGCTTTAAGGTGACTTTTTTGAGTTAGAAAAAATTCGGACGCTTTTTGGACATTTTCCCTTTATAAACATTGTACGGTTCAACACATTCATTTAAGCATAACTTTTCATTGTAAAACGCGGTTTTTTTTCGTTTTAGGGTTTTTAATAACACAGATTTCAATTTTAAAACGTTTTTGGGGTAGTTTTTCCATGAAATTATCGAGTTCTAAAAATACGAGGCGGTCCCTAAACCCAATATAAAATCTACCCATGATTAAAATTGAGCAAGATATCCAGGCCGAAATTGAAGCCACTCCATCGCCAACATTTCTAAAAATTGAAATTCGTTGAAAGAAAAAAAGGAAGAGGAAAATACCGGTGTTTCGTCGATCCTGCGACCCAAGCGTAAGCAATGCGAATAAAAGAACTCATCGGATATTTCTTCAGGTCTAAAACAATTTGAAAAAGTGTTATATGTTACGGGAAAATCTGAACTGATCAGATTTTTCCGTAACATATACAAATCTTTTTTACTCACAGCGCTTGTGATTCTTCATTCAATAACAGAACGTTCCATTGGTCGATTAGCACTTTGTCGATGATTGAAACTGGAATAAGGTTGTCCGTCCGAAGCTCGTTTAAAGTCGAACAACTGGTAACAAGATGAGCCAGACGAAGAGATTGTAATATGTCCACAAATTTTCTGCGATCGAAAATGGCGCCGATTTTCTCGATAAACTTCTTGAAATTGACATTTGGATCGATGATAGTTTCAGGTGAATATTGTAGACAGATCCACTAAAAGTGCACAAATTAGCATTTTTTGATCATCTGTAATAACGTTTACACAGTGACGTAGCCAGAAATTTTTTAAGGGGGGGGGTACCCAGCCCTTAAGGGGGGGATACCAGCCCTTTTTCTAAAAATCATAAGAGGGACCCTTATGTTTTTTCGGGCATTCAGCCCGTAAGGAGGGAGATACTGATACCCTTGGTACCCCCCCCCCTGTGGCTACGTTACTGTTATCACATTATGTGATAACGTTATCACCCCATGTGGTAACGTTATCATGTGATAACATTATAAGGGTCGGCACAAGCTATCGCACGGTCACAAGCAACGGCACAAGCTATCATACGAAAGTATCGTACGAGTGTAAAATACACTCGTACGACGGACGAAATGGCCACAAGCTATCGTATGAATACGACGAAATTTCGTACGATGCCATCGTGCTGCGTCGTACGATTGTACGACAGCTTGTGGCGATTTCATCGTACTTTTACGTTAATTTTACGATCGTACGATAGCTTATGGGGCCGTCGTACGATAGAATGTGCAAATCTGTGCCGACCCTAACATGGGGTGATAACGTTATGTGATGATCATACTCTTTTAACAACCCCATAGAGATCCTTCTCCCCTTCTACTACCAAGATTTCGGGAGTTGATAGTAATTTGGCTAAAATCGACTGGCTTATGCTCGATAAAAACTCATTATCATAGGAAATTCTCCAGAAATTCCGCTTTAGATGTTCAAATGAGGTTTTGGCAACATTTTGGAGGCCATATTGCTCGGCAAGGTTGGCAAAATGGATGATGTTGGTATCACATAAGCTTTCACACATCACGTCGCCACACCTGTCTATGACACTTTCCTAAAAAAAGAATGAAAAACTGACCTAGGGTCTCAACTCTGTTTCATGTCGATGTTACAAAAAGCTGCGCGCGCACATGGCCGAATGGCTAGGACGCTGGCGATTCATGTTATTGGTGTGGGTTCGAGTGAGTTCGACAGCGTCCTAGCCATTCGGCCATGCGCGTCAAGATTTGTGGAATCTCGGCATGAAACGGAGTTTACACCCAAGAAAATTCTTTGCATACCAAATTCAACATCACAGCAGCAGAAATGACACCTGCGACATTTTCAATATCGATCTCAATCTCGTTGTTATACAGCGAAGCAAAGACATTATTTAACCCTAAATAAAAAAATGACTTTTTGTCGTGGGATCGAACCCGCCCCTTTTGAGTGAAGGCCGAACGCTTTAGCCACTTGGCTACGGGCGTAAAACCCACAAAACCCCATGATATGGTACTCATTTTGAAGCACTCAGCGAGCTGAGTCGATTGACGATAATTTTTTTGAAAATTTTGACCCTTGCCACCATCTTTTCGGATGTACGTCGTGCCCTACCTTCATATGTAATGTTGGGATCAATGATATCCAAGTTGTACACCTAAAACTTAAATTTATGAAGCAAAAAATTTTTTCAATTTTTCCACCTTCTCATTTGCATCCTTCCATTTTCCTTCAAAAAGGCTAGCAAAATAATTGCACTGTTCCAAATAAATTTTATGCAAATACCATGTATGGTCGAGAGCGTTGATGACAACGTCCGACTTATGGCCTTCGAGGAAAAGCTTTTTGTATCTAAAAACAAAGAAATGAATGAAAACCATATCCAACAAAAAAAAGTTGTACAAAAATTCCGGTGTGTTTAGCTTCATCAACTTCTTATCCGGACTTCCACTTCCCGAATCTTCACGTCGGCGCTTTTTGGATTTGTTCGAATTGTGTTCTGTCTCGTCATCTTCGTTTCCAGATTGTGCATCACTTCCGATAGCGTTGCCCATCTAGTTTTTTTTCTAAATTTTAAAGGACCAGTCGACTCGGAAAAAAACTCTACGTAAAAATTATCTATTCGAAAAATTAATGGAAAAATGGAGCATTTTTTGTTTTTACGGCATTTTCTGAATCGTTGTAGTTTTTGAGGTAATTGCGTTGAAATTTGAATTTGCGTTCATGTTTTCGTTGTAATACACAAACTTTTTTGAATTTTTTGCGAAAAAATAGATTTTTGCATCGATTTTTTAATCTTTCGTTGTAGCAATTTTTATGAGACGAACAAAATGACACCAAAATTATCCAATTTGAACATTGTTTTGGGTTATTGAAACGAAAACATGAATCAGAATTTTCGTTTCAATAACCCAAACCAATTTTCAAATTGGATCATTTTGGTGTCATTTTGTTCGTCTCATTTAGCTATAAAAAATTGCTACAATGTTCATTTTGTGAAAACTTAAAAGATTGATGCAAAAATCGNAAAAGTTTGTGTATTACAACGAAAAGCATGAACAATTTCAAACGCAATTCTCTCAACAATTACAACGATTCAGAACACGCCGTAAAAACAAAAAATGCTTCATTTTTCATAAATTTTCCGAATATCTAATTTTTACATTAGAGTTTTTTTCCGAGTGGACTGGTCCTTTAACAAAGTAGATTTTTACAATGTGCTATATCGCATGACGTAAAAAGATTTTATCGTCAAACGAGAAATGCATTCTTGTGAAAAAATCTGGTTTTTTGGATCAACTAATCGAATTTTAACTTCATTCTCTCTTTAATTAACTTCCGTATGATGCCTTATGTCTTTCCTTTTCAATCCGAAAAAATGCCATTTAAGAAATTCGTTTCAATAAAGAAGCGACATTTGGATAATTTCCGATAACTGATTTTTTTTTTTTCTTTTTATCGTGCCTACATGAAGGCTAGTTTCGAATTTTTAATAGTTTAGATAATTTTTCAAAAAAGTTTGTATTACAACGAAAACATGAGCAGAGAAGGACCCAAAATAACGGGATAATTTTTTTCTGAAAATGATCCGGTAGTCTTATGCGGGGAGTCGGATGCGCGCATTCCCGAACCCTGAAAATACTTCCCTGATTCAGGGAAGGGATTATGTGTAATGAAGCGAAAATGAACTAAAATTCGAATTTTCGCAAGGAAATCAGCTTTCTAGGGGTTTTGCTAGGCGGGGAATCAATTGCGCGCATTATCAAAGCATAAAAATGCTTGCTTGACCCTGATCCCTAGGGGTTTAGACGCCTAAGCACCTAAGTGTCCTGTGCCTAAGCATGTAAGCGCCTAAGGATCAGGATCAAGCAATTTTATTCTTTGATAATGCGCTATCGATTCCCCGCCTAGAAAAACCCCTAGAACGTTGATTTCCCAGCTAAAATTCGAATTTTAGTTCACTTTCGCTTCGTTACATATAATCCCTTCCCTAAATCAGGATCAAGGAAACATTTTCAGTGTTCGGGAATGCTCGCAATCGATTCCCCATATAAAATTACCCCTATAGGGGTCATTTTCGATATTTTTTTTGAAAATGACCCCTTTAGGGGTAATTTGTTTTTCATGCCGAGAGAATCGCGTTTGAAGTTGGCGATTTTTGAAAAAACAACGATTCAGAAGATGTCATAAAAATAAAAAATGCTCCATTTTTCATTTTTCGAATATATAATTTGTTCATAATGTTTTTTCCGAGGTCCTTTAAGAATTAACATAAATTTTTTAGATGTCAACTTTACGCGGGTATAAAATTTTTACAAGAAAATTGCCAAATTCAAAAAACAGTATTATTATCGAATCGGTGCACAACAACTCTTTCTTGCTCATCCAACAAGGCGCTGCGATCACCTTGGAACCAGAGATTGCCGAAAATTTTAAGAAGTCGTACGAAAAATTTGTTGATGCTTTTGGTTTGCTTGGGATTTTGAGACTATCACAAGGTTTTGGGAGCTACTACACAATAGGGCGGGGGGAAGGGCTACGATTGGGATTAGACTTAAGCCTAAGCCCAAGCTTAGGCTTAAGTCTAAGCTCAATCGTAAGCCTAGGTTAAGCCTACTTTTTACATGATTTTTGAACTCGAAATTTTTATCTCTAAAATGACGCCTATTTTTACGACTTTTCGCTTCAATACACAGGCCTTCCTTGAATCAGGGAAGCGTTTTTTGTTTCGAAAATGTCAAATTCAGATTCCCCGCATGTTTTTATCCCTAGAGGAGTCCAGAAAAAATTTTCAAAATTTTTTTCACGTGGATGACTCCCCCTCCCCCGCTCCCCATTGTTTAGTAGCTCCAGGTTTTGTTCTAGTCTTCAAAAACTAGCCTTGCTCATTTAGACGAATTATATCTTCTTGCCGTAGTTGGAGTATTCTCCGTTGGCCAACTGTATAACTGTGATGTTTATAAGATTACAAATGTGCAATGCATTTCACTTGATCGTGATCTCACCGAAGTTTATGACCCGAGGATTGTTGAGGTGAGACCAAAAAAGTCTTCCCTGAATCAGGGAATTTTCAAAAATATTCATGCTTTTTTTAGTTGCAACGTCTTCTTTCATCCGGAAGCTTTTATTTTGCTCACTCTAGTGATAGGAGTAATCTTTTTGACATCACTGTTTGTACCCAAAAACGATTCGACAATGTTGTTGATTATCGGTTCTTCTGGTGAGTATTGGAGATTTTTCTATGCGAGGAATCGATTGCGCGATGATTTCTGAAAAAATTCTTCCCTGATTTAGGGAAGGCCTATGTATTGAAGCGAAAAGTCACAAAAATGCGATTTGTGAAACTTTTCGCTTCAATACACAGGCCTTCCTTGAATCAGGGAAGCGTTTTTTGCTTCTAAAATGTCAAATTCAGATTCCCCGCATGTTTTTATTCCTAGAGGAGTCATTTCCAGAAAAAATTTTTTCACGTGGGTGCCCTATTGTATAGTAGCTTCTAAAGTTTAGGAATCGAACATTATGCTTTCCACTAGAAAAGTATGGGATCGACCCGGATTCTTGGCTGATCCGATGCATGTGTGGCTCTGTCTTGATTCGAACAATCTATGTTGGTCATCGAACTGCGAGAGTCGCCATAATTTCACGATTGTCTTGTGAACGAGTTGGGACCCGGTTCAACGTTCGTGGTGTCAACGACGATGGCCATGTTGCCAATTTTGTCGAGTCGGAGCAGTTGATTTTATATGAAGAGCAGGAATCATCATTTGTTCAAATCAGAGGCTCTGTTCCTTTATTCTGGGAGCAGCCAGGAATCCAAGTGGGCTCGCATAAAGTGAAACTGAGGACTGTGGAAATTTCGATGCCTGCGTTTGAAAGGTATTTTCGCAACAAAACAATAAATTTGGTACTACTAAGGATTAGGCGAGCCCAGGATTAGTCCAGTGGGGAAAAAGTTGCCATTTTTTGTTGATATTCTTTGTAGTAGTGCCAACCGAAACATTAGACTAACCCAAGCCTAAAGCCCTAGCACCATTTGTCCGTGGCGCTGGGGCTTTAGGCTTGGGCTTAGTCTAGTGTTTCGGTTGGCACTACTACAAAGAATATCAACAAAAAATGGCAACTCTTTTCTCCACTGGACTGATCCTGGGCTCGCTAATCCTTAGTTAGTAGTACGAAAAAAAAAGTTTTTAGGCATTTTCAATTGCTCAAAAAGATTTATGGAAATATTTCAACAGTCAACCTGTTAGGTTCAAAAGAAGGCGAAAAATTACTTTCAACCGCATTTCAGGTTCAACTTGTTGGGGAGAATTTTTTTCAAATAGCTAAAATTTTAGACAGCGCTAAAAGGCTCGTCCCATGTTGACGTTCCATTGATCCCATATGACTATCATGCTCAGATGAAAATTTCAAAAGAGTCCATCAACGAGTTGTTGCGAAAATTGGAACCGCTGATAAAAGAGAACCAATTTTTCCATAAAGCCAATGATTGTGTTTATAGGCAATTTTTACTACTTTCTTTAATAAGAAACTGCGCGCATAAAAAAGCTTCCTTGACCTTGATTCAGGGAATAGATTCGGTGTGTTGACGCGAAAATCGGAAAATTTATATTTTTGCCCGGAAAGCATCCACCTGGGGGTAATTTTATGGGGGGGGGGGGAATCGATTGCGCGCCTTTTCTAGGTAGGAAGAAATTATCTTGACCCTGATTCAATAAATGGAGTTTGGTGTACGGGCAAAAAAAGAAACTTTTTCGATTTTAGCGTCAATACACTGAATCCATTCCCTGAATCAGGGTCATAACGAAAATCGCTTAAAGGTAATTTTTTCATACCTTGAAAATGCTATCAATCAATTCCCCGCCTAGAAAACCTTTAGACAGCCGGTTTTCCGGCGAAAATTCGAATTTTATTTCATTTTTGCTTCAATACATCCACTCCGTTCCTGAATCAGGGTGAAAATAATTTTTTATGCTTAGAGAATTGCATAAACTTATCCCCAGATGGATGCTTTCCGGTCGAAAAAAGAAAATTTTTCGATCGAATCTTCGCGTTAATACACTAATTCCATTCCCTGAATCAGGGTCAAGGAAGCATTTTCAATGTGTATATGATTTTCGAATATATTTAGAACTCAAATGGGTGTCATCCGAACAAATTGCTTGGATTGTTTGGATCGAACAAATTCCGTCCAAATTCTTATCGGGATGAAGGTTGTTGTTTTTTGGAAAAATTAAAACAAAAAATTTAGGCTCTAACAGCCCAATTGGCTGACCTAAAAATGGACCAAGTCAAAGGCAATATTATAACAAGATTCGAAGAAGTCATCAAAGATTTATGGATCAAAAATGGTGATCAATGCAGCGTAATTTACGCTGGAACTGGTGCATTGGAAGGGAAATCCAAGGTATGCCGTTTTTTCAAGTTTTTTAAATTGCGCACATTTGGAAAAAATTATCTTGACCCTGATTTAGGGAATAGAGTTGATGTAAGGGCGGAAAAAATTTTCGATTTCGCTCAATACACTAACTCCATTCCCTGAATCAGGGTCAAGGGAGCGTTTTCATTCTTCAGGAATGCGCGCAATCGATTTTCCGCATAAAATTACCCTTAGATGGATGGTTTCCGGGCGAAAATAGAAGTTTTGTTATTTTTGACGAATTTTCCGATTTTTGATAAATTTTTCGATTTTTGACGGATTTTTCAATTTTCCCTGAATCAGGGTCAAGATAATTGTTTCATGCTTAGAACATGTGCACAATCGATTTCTCGCATAGAATTACCCCTAGATGGATGCTTTCTGGGCGAAAAGAGAAAAATTTTTGATTTTCGCGTCAATACACCAACTCCGTTCCCTGAATCAGGGAATTTTTTATGCTTAAAAAATGTTTTTTACATTTTCTAGTTCAAAGACGCGAGTCGATCATTGGCAAGAACCATTCAAAACAATCTAATGGACTCGTCGAAACAAGAAGCCTTCGATTTGTTCCTTTTTGGCTGTAACTTCGGCAACCATGCCTATGACAAGGCCGCAAATCTTGTTCCCTCAACTGTGCTCAAAGGTTTGAAACCAATTTTTTACAAAGCTTCAATAACCTTGTCCATTTTTAGGAGGCTACTACTTTTATGGTAATACAATCTGAAGTGGTATAATTTTTATATATTATACTTATAGAATGCCCAGGAGCACTAGAGGCTCTAGTCGAAAAGCAAGATGAGATAAGTACGAAAGAAAAGCTGTCCGTTTTTGCGGGCACATGGAATGTGAACGGTGGGAAGAACATGTATAATGTTGCATTTCGGCATGAGCAGTCATTAGACGCATGGATTTTTCCAACCTTGAATATTTTCCGACAAAAAACCTATGACATAATTGCCATTGGGCTTGAGGAAATTGTCGATTTGAATGCTAGTAATTTGATGAAAGCTAGGTGAGTCGAAAAATGCTCATAAAAATGTACTACTGAAGCGAGAAGAAAATTTTTTGATTTTCGCGTCAATACACCAACTCCATTCCCTGAATCAGGGTCAAGATAGTTTTTTCATGCTTAGAAAATGTGCGTAATCGATTTCCCGCATAGAAAAACCTCAGGAAGCGTGTCTTCCGGCTAAAATTCTAATTTTATTCATTTTTGCTTCAATACACCCACCCTTTCCCTGAATCAGGGTCACCCCCATCATCGCCCGAAATTGGATCATGGATATGGATACCCATGAGATAATCGATAAAAAATTGTTCTAGCTCTATTTGTGATTCAAAAGTTGTAAAATTGAAAAAATTTTTAGCACAACAAACCAACGAGTTTGGCGTGATGGCATCCGAAAATCCATCATTGATGCAACCAATGAAAAATACGTGGTCGCCGTCTGCGAGCAACTGGTTGGCGTCTGTCTTCTAGTCTTCCTCAAACCCATCATACTACCCCGAGTTCGTGATCTTTGTGTAGATGAAGTGAAAACGGGCATGGGTGGTGCCACCGGAAACAAGGGCTCAATCGCCGTTCGAATGACGGTGGATGCCACTTCGTTGTGTTTTGTATGCTCGCATTTCGCCGCGGGACAGCATGAAGTTTCGGCAAGAAACGAAGATTTTATGACGGCTTGGAAGAAAATTCGCTTTCCAATGGTAAGAGAGATAGAAAAAATCCTACTGTATTATAAACGTGTAAAGTCTGTGTGTATGCAGACGATCTTGGGAATGCTTGATTTCAACTGATGGTGCTAAAACAAAAGTTGTAAAGGGAAAAATTGAAAAATTCATCAAAAATTGAAAATTCGATACGTATGAAACAATCAAATAAAACGATACAAATGAAACGACATGATGGAACGAAACCAAATTCAGGATTTTCGTGTCAATATTCAGGCAAATTCAAACCCGTTTCCGGACGCGGTCTGTAAATGAAATCAAAACGAATGAAACGACATAATGGAACGCCTTTAAGGGCACATCGTCCAGAAATGGGTTTGAATTTGCCTGAATATTGACACGAAAACCCTGAATTTGGCTCCCCGTACTAAGGAAAAAAACGTTTAAAATTCTAGGGCCGTACAATTGATTCGCATGATGTGGTTTTCTGGTTGGGAGATTTCAATTATCGTGTTTCATTGAGTGGAGACGATGTCAAGTCGGCTGTAAGGGCACAAAATTTTAGCCATCTGGCGGAATATGACCAACTAACTCAACAGAGAGTGACTGGAGCGGTAATATTTTATGCTAGATAACACAAAATGCTCTAGGGGCAATTTTATGCAGGGAGATCGATTGCGCTCATTTCCGAGTCCTGAAAATGCTACCCTGATTCAGAGAAAAATTAGGTTTTTGAATTGAAGATGGTCATTTTCACCTGAATCAGGGTCACATGACGTTTTTGACTCACGTCAAAAATCGAAAATTTCGTCAAAATTGAAAAATTCATTCTCAACTTGGTTGATAAAAAAACAATATTTTTAGGCTTTTCCAGGCTTTTTGGAAGGCCCATTAAACTTCGCCCCAACATACAAATACGACACGTTTAGCGACGACTATGACACTTCAGAGAAATGCAGAGCACCTGCTTGGACTGATCGAGTCCTGTGGTTGGACCAATCTTTTGGTGCATCTTCTGTGCACCTTATTTAGTAAGCTAGTTACTACAGTCAAACCTCCGTTTAATGACAGCGACCACGCAGGGATGCGTGGTCGCTCCAAATTTTCCGGTGGGGGAAATTTGGTATATATAGAAAGTCGATTTCTTTATATACCAAATTTTCTCGCCGGCATCCCTGCGTGGTCGTTATTTCTCCCGCCGGGTGTCATCAAACGGAGGTGTTTGACTGTACCATTCGGAAACATATATCCCTTTCGAATTTTAGCTATGGTCGTTCCGAACTAAAAACGTCGGACCATCGCCCCGTGGGTGCTATGTTCGAAGTGGATGTGTACAAGCCGGATCCATCGAAAGTTGAAGATGCGTTTCAGGATGTCATTGGGTAAAATTTGAAACTGTCATTCATATTTTCACTTCAATACACACATTTATTTCCTTGAATCAGGCGCAGGGAATGTGAAAGAGCATAAAATTCTGAGCATTTTTGCTTTTTGCACCACTACTTGAAAATCTAACCGTAAAAAGTTATGAGCAAAACAAAAAAAAGTTCAAACGAGTTTGAACATTGAAACGAAGGGATTGATTTTTAAAAAATTTCACTTTTTGCTTATAAAGTTTAAAAAAAGAAAAGCGTTACTTTTCATAGCTCAATGAGACGAATAAAATGACACCAAAATTATCGAATTTGAAAATGGTTTTGGGTTATTGAAACGAAATCCCTGATTCATGGTTTTCGTTTCAATGACCCAAAACTATTTTTAAATTCTATAATTTTGGTGTCGTTTTGTTCGTCTTGTCGAGTTATGAAAAATGCTGTACTTATTTTTTTGCTCTATTCCTTATATCTCTGTCTATTTCAGCTCACTCGGACCTCCAGATAGCACAATTTTGTGCTGGATCGATGGAGAGCCTGGTTTCCCACAAATTCTATACAAAGAAATTTTCGACAAAGTCCAACAACTCAGCATCAACATTTTGCTTTCAAAGTATTATCCTTTTTTACAACATTTTTTTGTTCATGTTTCGTAATACACAAACTTTTTTTAAAAAAAGTTTGTGTATTACAACGAAAACATGAACAAAATAACAAAAACACACCTAAAAATTTCCAGAATCCAAGGCGCTGATCTATGGCTAGTGTTACCTAGTGGGAGTGATGCTCTAGCTGCTTTGAGTATGGACGACATAGCTCTTACGTCTGGACATAAGCTTCATGTTAGACTAAAGTCGCCGGATTGGGCTGAGGATTATATGGGTCGGTTTCCGAAGTTGTTCAAGGTGGCTAGTGCAGTCCATTTGAATATGGAGGCGTTCGGTGACTGGAATTCGGTTAATATTAATTTGGACGGTAAGAAAAAAGGACCAGTCGACTCGGAACAAAACTCTAGTGTAAAAATGATATATTCGAAAAATCCATGAAAAGTGGAGCATTTTTTGTTTTTACGTCATGTGTCTGAATCGTTGTAGTTTTTGAGAAAATTGCGTTTGAAATTGCTCATGTTTTCGTTGTAATACACAAACTTGTTTGAATTTTCTACACCTTTAGATTAAAGAACAGTACTCTATTCAAAAAGTTTGTGTATTACAACGAAAAGCATGAACAATTTCAAACGCAATTCTCTCAAAAACTACAACGATTCAGCACATGCCGCAAAAATAAAAAATGCTTCATTTTTCATGAATTTTCCGAATATATCATTTTTACATACGAGTTTTTTCCGAGTCGAATGGTACCTAGATAAAAGTTTTAGACGACGATGATGACGGAGGTCTTTATTTCCGAAAGCAGAATGACATTTCGCCAGTTTCATCGAGAAGTGATGTTTTAGGGATGGCGCCGTCTCCGCGAGGTAAATCATCATCTAGACTTGACTAAAATTTTAAAAAATTTTTTAGTCGAGCAAGAAATTCTGGTAAATGCATCGCCTCGTTTCGCTGTACCTCCTCCGCCTCCGCGAAATACATCTGGAGGGACTCCATTCGAGAACAGTGAGATCCCAAAAGTTCCGCCTCGTCCTAGCCCGTTGCATTGGCCACCACCAAATGGCAAAGCTTGATTCGATAGTTACACAAGACTAGCAGGATAATTGTTCAAACATTCCATTTGAAGAAAGGTCATTCAAAATTTTTTAAAGGGAGTAAGAATTAGGGACTAATCTCTGAAAATTTTTTTGATAAAACAGCCTATATAGCCATCATGCGAAAAATCGATTGCGCGCATTCCCGAAGCGTGAAAATTCTTTCTTGACCCTGATTCATGGAAATGGATGTGTGTATTGAAGCGAAAATCGAAAAATTTTGGAATTTCTCTCTAAAAATCATATTTCTGGAGGTAATTTCATGCGGGGAATCGATTGCGCGCATTCCCGAAGCTTGAAAATGATTCCTTGACCCTGATTCAGGGAAATTCATACATGTTGGATTTTCGCTTCAATACACACTCTTATTTTCTTGAATCAGGGTCAGTGAAGCATTTTCAAGATTTGGGAATGCGCGCAATCGATTCCCCTCAGGAAATTACCCCAGAAATTTTAAAATTTTTCGATTTTCACTTCAATACATACATCTATTTCCCTGAATCAGGGTTAAGGAAGCATTTTCAAGCTTCGTGAATGCGCACATTCGATTTTTCGCATGATTTTAGGCCTATATAGGCTGCTTTGGCAAAAAAATTTTTTCAGAGATTAGTCCCTTACCCCCTCCCCCTTTAAGAGATTTTGTCGGAGGTCACGTAGTCTTTAACACTCTTCCAGTATTATCAATTCTTTCATACTTCTTTCTCTGTCACTTTAATGAATCTCACTTAGGACATATGTAGCACGGCTGTCAAAAAAGTTGACCAAAAATGAGAACACCCAAAAAAACTAAGCGGCGAAAAATTTTTAGTTTTTTTCATTTCCACTTCAATACACCCACTCCTTTCTCTGATTCAGGGTCAGAAAGCATCTTCCCTGCTCGGCAATGACAAACCTCCTTATAACAAGTTTTTGGTCTTTTTTGGGAGTGTTCCCATTTTTGGTCAATTTTCGACCAACAGCCGTGTGTAGATCTGTGCAATTTGTGTCAAATTTTATGCATTTTTTGTCAAAATTTTGTGATTATTATTTCGATCTCAAATGATATCTTATAATATAAGTTTTTTTCCTTCAATATATTTATTTTTTTACAAGGTGGATCAAAATATTTCAAGGTTGTATCACGACGAAAACATGTTTAGTAATTTTTATATAACAGATAAGTAAATAAATTTTATTAGTCGATTATGATTTCACAGGCATGTATCTATTCATCGAAGGTGAGAAGTTGATATCCGAACATCGTCCTGATAAATAATAGTAGCTAGCAGCAATAGAAGCTATAATGACGCCAAAGATGTTGGCCGAAGATGGCTAAAGATATACAGGGTTAGACAATAAAAAAAATCGATTTTTAAATTTTCATAAAATGAACATTGTAGCAATTTTTACAACTCTATGAGACGAATAAAATGACATCAAAATTATCCAATTTGAAAATTGTTTTGCGTTATTGAAACGAAAACCTGATTCATGTTTTCGTTTAATAACCCAAAGCAATTTTTAAATTGGATAATTTTGGTGTCATTTTGCTCGTCTCGTTGAGTTATAAAAGATTGCTACAATGTTCATGTTAAGAAATTTTAAAAAACGATGCAAATATCGATTTTTCCGCAAAAATTTCAAAAAAGTTTGTGTATTACAACGAAAACATGAGCAATTTCAAACGCAATTCTCTCAAAAACTACAACGATTCAGAACATGCCATAAAAACAAAAAATGCTCCATTTTTCATGAATTTTTCGAATATATCATTTTTACATAACGTAAGATTCCAACTTACAGCAAGATCATAAAATAGATAGACCGAGAGTGAATATGCAACAAAGATCTAAAAGTTAAGCATTTCCGGCAACCTTAAATGGACCAGCCTAGTGGGAAAAAGTTGCCAATTTTTTCAATTTTCATAAAATGAACATTGTAGCTATAATTTTTTATAGCTAAATGAGACGAACAAAATGACACGCAAAAATTATCCAATTTGAAAATTGTATTGGGTTATTGAAACGAAAACATGAATCAGAATTTTCGTTTCAATAACCCAAATCAATTCTCAAATTGGATAATTTTTGTGTCGTTTTGTTCGCCTCATTTAGCTATAAAAATTATAGCTACAATGTTCATGTTATGAAATTTAAAAAATTGAATTTTGAGAAAAAAGTTTGTGTATTACAACGAAAACATGAAAAGTTTTATTATCTCTAAAACTATAACAACTCAGAATATGCCGTAAAAACAAAAAAACTCTCCATCTTTCATGAAATTTTCGAATATCGACACACAACTTTTTTCCCACTCGACTGGTCCTTTAATTTTTCAAGTCCTATACCTGCACTCCACCAGCTAAATTATGCATAATAGCCGTATGTAAGGCTCCGGCATCCGTGATGCAATAGAATATAAGTGCATGGAAAATGGAGCCGATAATCACAAGAAGAGTCAAGCAAAGAACGAAAAGCCATGTTGTGCTGGTGACCAAATACATGAACGAGTCACGGATTTCGTCCTAAAATTTGACAGGATATCAAAAATTATGTTAGCCTTTGTTTTACTTGGACGAGATCTGCTATGAGGAATAGGCATAGACAATTGAATGAGTTCATATAAATTAGTTCAAGGGTTGATGAATATTGTTCGTGCAGCTTCTCGATCTTTACTAGGCATAACGCGAACATGCCCAGGGAGCCTAGTCCATATATGAGAGCCCATAGATCGACAGACCAGTCTGCGATTGCTAAAATGGTTCTTCTCAATATACAAATTTTATTGATTCAGGGAAACCTATATATATTTTCGTTGTAATACACAAAATTTCAAAAATCGTCAACCTCATGACGATTTTTGCAATTATCGTCGAAAACGACAACGATTCAGAATTTACTATAAAAACAAAAAATGTTCCATTTTTCATGAACTTTCCGAATATTAACAAAAATGGGCAACTTTTTCCGACCCCACTGGTGAGATTTTTGAGAAAAAATTCAATTGTTGAGCAAAAATTTCAATTTTTAAGAAAAAATTCAATTTTTGAGCAACAATTCGATTTTTTTGAAAAAATTCAATTCCTTTAAGAGGTTTGGGTGACAAAATTTTTGATTCGCTAAAATAAGATTTTCGATTCTGGTGGGATCGAACACGCTCCAAAGTGTTGTCCCCTGTACACATGTGTTTGTGTACACATTATGTACACAAACACATTGTGTACACATGAGTACTCGTGAGTTGAACACATTGACCCAAACGTGTACACGTTTGTGTACACACGAGCGAAATCGTCGTAGGAATCGAATTTGACTTTATTTCCTTTATAGATTTGTTATTCACGATAAAAGAAAATTTTGGATCAATGTATTCAACTCGCGAGTACTCATGTGTACACACTGTGTTGTGTATACATGAGTACTCATGAGTTGAACACATTGACCCAAAATTTTCTTTTGTCGTGAATAACAAATCTATAAAGGAAATAAATTCAAATTCAATTCCTACGACGATTTCGCTCGTGTGTACACAACACGTGTGTACACGGGACAACACTGCGCTCCAATAACATGAATTGTTAACGTCCTACCCACTCGGCCATTCGTGTTCATCTTTTTTGAACCTTATTATAACAAACATACACGAAAGTGCAGTGCCAAAACATATAATAACTATCAATACAATGGCTTCTCTAGACGGCATCTGCATTCTATAGTAGCAAGCACCAATGACCACGATCGCTAGTGGGCACAGTCTTTGAAGCGGCGGGAATAACGGCATTGAGATTCCATCCAAGCAGTTTAACACCATATATGAAGACACAGCATACATTAACGAGGGAAGGAACATGTCCTTTCCATGTTGGAAGGTATAGGCTGGTAATTTAAGCATATTCATTAATCTATACAGTTAAAGGACCAGTCGACTCGGACAAAAACAGTTTGTGTATTACAACGAAAACATGAACACTATGAAAAAGTTATATATTCGGAAAGTTCATGAAAAATGGAGCAATTTTTGTTTTTACGGCATGATCTGAATCGTTATCGTTGTCGAGAAAATTGCGTTTGAAGTTGGGGATTTTTGAAAAAATCTGTGTATTACAACGAAAACATGAACGCAATGAAAATTCGGCATACACAATAATGGGACGAACAAAAACGGGGACGATGAAGGATGAATTACAAGCACAATTGTTGTCCCGTTCTTGGTCATACTGTTAAAGAACGGGACGACAATTGTGCTTGTAGTTCATCCTTTATTGTGTATGTCGAATTTTCACTGCGTTCATGTTTTCGTTGTGATACACAGATTTTTTCAAAATCGCCAACTTCAAAACGCGATTCTCTCGGGTAACGATAACGTTTCAGAACATGCCGTAAAAACAAAAATTGCTCCATTTTTCATGAACTTTCCGAATATATAACTTTTTCATAGTGTTCACGTTTTCGTTGTAATACACAAACTGTTTTTTCCGAGTCGACTGGTTTAAAATTTTTTGATTTTAAAAATTCAATTTTTTTCAATTTTGAAAAAATTTTCATATACCTGCCAAATTCAATTATCAGTAGAGTTAATGCCATCTGCATCATCATCACAACGATTGGGTAGTCGAAGAAAAATTTTGTCATCACGATTCGATTGAACAATGAGTTGGCGACGGAGAAACCACCCAAGACAAGCATACTAAAAAATTTTTTTCAAAAACGATTATGATGTTCTTGTCTGTTACCTTCTAGTAGCCGGATTATAGAAGAGTGACAATATTTTCATCATTCTCAAGATGAGTAGAATATAATTTTTCAAGTTTTAAATGACCAGTCCGGTCGGAAAAATTGTTGCCATTGTTTTGTTGATATTCGGAAAGTTCATGAAAAATGGAGCATTTTTTGTTTTTACGGCAACCTCTGAATCGTTGTCGTTTTCGAGAAAATTGCATTTGAAATTTTGAATTTGTGTACACATGTTTTCGTTGTAATACACAAACTTTTTTGAATTGTTAATCGATTTTTTAAATCTTTTTACGATAAATTCTGAATCGTTGTAGTTTTTTGAGATAGTTGAATTTGAAGTTGGTGATTTTTCGAAATTTATTTATTACAACGAAAACATGAACTCAGTGCAAATTCGTCCCTGAATCAATAAAATCTGTATATTGAGAAGAAAATAATTCAAAATCTTTGAACATTTAGGAAAAAATAGATACAGAATTTTGTATAACTCGACGAGACAAATAAAATGACACCAAAATCATTGAGTATGAGCAATGTTTTGGGATGTTGAAACGAAAACCTGATTCAGGGTTTTCGTTTCAATAACCCAAGTCAATCTTCAAATTGGATAATTTTGGTGTCAATTTATTCGTTTCGTCGAGTTATCACAAATGCTGTATTTATTTTTTCCTAAATGTTCAAGGATTTTGAATTTTTTTCCTTCTCAATATACAGATTTTATTGATTCAGAGAAAAACTACATGTTTTCGTTGTAATACACAAAATTTCAAAAATCGCCAACTTCAAATACAAATATCTCAAAAACTACAACGATTCAAAATTTACCGTAAAAATAAAAAATGCTCCATTTTCCATGAACTTTCCGAATATGTACAAAAATTGGCAACTTTTTCCCGACCGGACTGCCTCTTTAAATAGAGACCGCCATATTTTAAAAAATGACCTCAAAAAGGGCGCTATAACTTTCGCCACGTTGCCAAAAAACTATAACTTTTGGTAACGTGTCGAAGCGAAAATGAAAAAAATTCGGATTTTGACCTCCCTTGGTCACCAAGGGGGTACAGTACCCCCTCACCACTCATCCTCGGACCTTCCGCCTTTATAGTCATTCATCCATCCATCATATAAATTTTTGAAAAAATCGACCTTTTTTTTGGTCGACAACATATAGCCCCAAGGTAGCTTGTCCCCCCTCCTTGTTCATGTATGCATGTACCCCCCCCCCCTAAAAGGCCATTTATCCATCCATTCTGAGGGACCGGTGTACCCCCCCCCCTACTGGTGACCTATGGTTTTCACGTTTCGAAAACACGCACAATCGATTTTGTCGTATAGAAAAACCCATCGGATATACGGTCAAAATCCGAATTTTTTTCATTTTCGCTTCAATACACTACCCTGAATCAGGGTCAATTTACATTTTTAGCAAAAAATTCTCTTAAAACAATTTCTCGTGGCAGTCTCTATTTTTAAAATTAAAAATTTCTTGGTAATCTTTAAATTCGAGATACACGTCAGCTTGACGACTTTACAAGCTGTTGTCACAAGGTGGAAAAAATTATCATATTCTCGGATCTAGGCTGATTCGTCGTTCTAGAAATGTTCAAATAACCTAATTTATCACAAGATGGTATGGCAAGTTAAATATCGAAATGTAAAAAAAAATAGGAATGGATTGCGCACATTTTNTTATCATATTCTCGGATCTAGGCTGATTCGTCGTTCTAGAAATGTTCAAATAACCTAATTTATCACAAGATGGTATGGCAAGTTAAATATCGAAATGTAAAAAAAATAGGAATGGATTGCGCACATTTTCTAAGCATGAAAAAATTATCTTGACCCTGATTCGGGGAATGAAGTTTGGTGTATGAGCGAAAAAGAAAATTTTTCAATTTTCGCGTCAATACACCAATTTCATTCCCTGAATCAGGGTCAGGGGAAGAGTTTTCATGCTTAGAAAATGTGCGCAATCGGTTTCTCGCATCAGGCAACCATAACTCACCAGTAGGAGTACACCGATCCCTCAGGATAGATGGATGAATAGCCTTTTAGGGGGGGGGGGTACATGCATACATGAACAATGAGGGGGGACAAGCTACCTCGGGGCTATATGTTGTCGACCAAAAAAAGGTCGATTTTTTCAAAAATTTATATGATGAATGAATTGGGGGGGGGTGGTACATGAACCCCCATGATAGATGGATGAATGACTATAAAGGCGGAAGGTCAGAGGATGAGTGGTGAAGGGGGTACTGTACCCCCCCCCCTGGTAACCTATGCAGGCAACATTGAATCAGGCAAAAAATTTTATACTTCTCGACCAATAAAATTGGGGTAGTCCCCCCTAGTGTGTAATAGCTCCACCAATTCAACAAATAAANAACCTATGCAGGCAACATTGAATCAGGCAAAAAATTTTATACTTCTCGACCAATAAAATTGGGGTAGTCCCCCCTAGTGTGTAATAGCTCCACCAATTCAACAAATAAAATTACTTGAACGATAAATGTTTTATTTCAAAAAAATTTTTATACAATTTTTCAAGTTAAATAGAAACGAGATCAAATGCCTAATACAGGATGGGCCAAAAAAAGTAGATTTTTTGGGACCCGAAAATGTATTGTTCTGACCCCTTTAGAGGTAATTTTATGCTGGGGAATCGATTGCGCGCATTTCCGAAACCTGAAAATGCTTCTCTGACCTTGATTCAGAGAAAAATCGGGTTTTTGAAGCAAAAATTGTCGTTTTTCACAATTTCAAAAACCCAATTTTTCCCTGAATCAGGGGCCCAGAGAAGCATTTTCAGGATTTGGGGATGCGCGCAACCGATTCCTCGCATAAAATTACCCTTAGAAAAATAAATTCTCAGCTCCCAAAAAATCCACTTCTTTTTTTTCACTTTTTTTGGCCCACCCTGTAAAAAAATACAATTTTTTCAACAAAATTTTCATTTTTTAACAAAGCAAATTCCCATCTTTGTCGACCAATTCTATATGCTCAATCAAGAAGCTTGCATCTCCAAATTGCAAATACTTATCATGATAGGCTACCAACGCGAAATGTTGGATTTCTGGATCAAGTTGAATCTATAGTCGAAAAAATTTTTTTGGCTACCACAGAACTTTTTATTGAATCAGGCAACGTGTACATTGAAACGAAAGAAACGTGGATCCTTATATAGCTTTTTGATGCATTCCTGCGTGGTCGTATGGCGTGAAAATCAGGATTAGTTAGTGAGTTAGTGCTAAATAGAAGAAGTAGTATAAGTAGAAGAAGTAGTAGTATAGTAGTAGAAGAATAAGAAGAAGAAATAGTAGTAGTAGAAGAAAAAGTAGTAGTAGTTAGTACTAGTCCTGATTTTCCCGCCATACGACCACGCAGGGATGCATAAAAAAGCTATATAAGGATCCACGTTTCTTTCGTTTCAATGTACACGTTGCCGTTTAAGCCTAAGCTGATTGATTTATTACTTGTATGATCTCCAACTTTTTCTGATCAATTTTGGGTCCGAGTAAAAGTTCACAATTTTCCACTACATTTTGAACGTTTTCATCGGGGCAAATGAAGAGTCGAGCTCCGAAAGTTGAAATACTGGTTCTGAAGCGTAACTCGGCTAGACTGGAAAGGCGAAATTCTGGGGATCGGAGAATTGCTCGTTTGCTTTTCTCCGATACTAATTTTGCGCCGATTCCTGAAATCAAATTTTTACAGGGTGCTCAGAAAAGGAAATTTAGCGATTTTTTCAAGTTTTTTTTACTTTCACCAAAATAATCATAAGGAGGAAGTTCTATGCGAGAAATCGAATGCGCGCACATTATCGGACCTTTAAAACGCTTCCACGAACCTGTTTTAGCCTATTTTCGTTTCAATACACACATCTCTTCCTGAATCAGGGTCAGGGAATCGTTTTCAAGGTCCAATAATGCGCGCAATCGATTCGTCAAAAATTCGAAAAAATTCGTCAAAATTGAAAATTTGCCAAAAATTCGTCAAAATTTAAAATTTTTCAAAATTTAAAATTTGTCAAAAATTGAAAAATTCGTTAAAAATGAAAAAATTGGAAAATTCGTTAAAAATTGAAAATTCTATACGAATAAAACGATTCGAATGAAACGACATAATGGAACGAAACCAAATTCAGGGTTTTCGTGTCAATATTCAGGCAAATTCAAACCCGTTTCCGGACACCGTCTGGAAATGACATCTTTTCATTCGTATCGTTTCAAATCTTTCGTTTTGTTTTATTCAAGTCTATGCCAGTAAATTTTATAGTAGAAAAAAAGAAGTGTATACCCTGATTCGGTATTTGCACAAACGGAACACTTTCTTCGCCAACCACATCCGATCTGTAATTACACAAGCCTTGTTCTAAAACAACTTTCTTCGAATAAGTTCTAAAATCGGCACTAGGAACGTACCTTACTGGTAATTTATGTCCGGAACCTAACTTATCGGTAAGGTACGTTCCATCCTAGTGCCCTAAAATCCTCAACGCATACCCTTAAAATTGCATTCGAGTGCCAAACACGACACTTCGGTGGGCATTTGAATCCGACAGAACTGCCCCGTTGTTTCGATTCTTTTCACAATTACAAAACTTTCTTGGGCATATATAGACTCGGCGACGATTTTCAGCCGGAATGGTTGGTCTGATGTGACATTCACGGATAGCTGGCCTGAAGGCCGACGTTGTTTAACACAACGATTATCTGCGCAGACACTTATTTGAGAGCCTTCAGACGAGTAATACGTTACGGTCAGGCGTCCATTCTCGGCACATGAGATTTGTTGGGATATGAAGATAGCTTGTTGGTTGAAGTCTTCAAAAAGAGCGATAGCGGCGTTTCCTCGAATCGGCTTGGGGATTTCAAACGGTGCTACCGCCGGCACGAAACCTTGTTGAAACAGGTCATCCGGATTTTCCCAATGTGAACAATAGTCCACTTCGAAGTCACAATCTAGTGTTTCCAAATAATTGATACCGACTCTTGGGACAGGTTGCAAGTCAAATACCATTTCTAGATTCAATGGTGAGCCTTCTGGTAGAGGAGCTCGTTCGGTACACAACAATCCAGTATACGAAATATCATCGACTACAAACACACCACTGTGGGCGCTCTCGAATTTGATCACTTCAATCGTAAACTTAAAGGAAAAATCAAATATAAAAAATGGTAAGCCTAAGCCTAGGCTAAGGCCTAAGCTTAAGCCTAGATCTAAGCCCAAGCCTAGGCTTGGACTTAGTCTAGTGTTCCGGTTGGCACTATATACTACAAGGTCGATATTAGTTACGAGACATTTAGTGACTATCATGGTGTATTGGTCCAGTGCGCTGCCAAGGCTACAGCATCATCGAAACTAGCTTTCGGTTCCCCCTTGCGTCCAAAAGATTTTGCCCTGCAGTATTTATCGATCGAATCGAAAGAGCCTGTGATCGATCGGGGGACCATAACACAATTTCAAAACTTACTCGAAAAGCGTGCCTATCTGCCGTATCTATGTCAATCGTAATGGGGCCGGGAGAGTCATTCTCGTTCAGATAGATGCAACTCAAAGAGACATTTTCGGCACTAACTGTGCAAAGTTGTGCTTGGATTCCAGGGCTCATCCAATATCTGAAATTGTTTTACGACTCTAATATGCTATAAAAGACCACTCCACTCTCGCTTCCTTGGCCCTGATTCAGGGAAGGTGGTGGGTGTATTGAAGTAAAATGGACTACACCCACCACCTTCCCTGAATCAGGGTCAGGAAAGCGTTTCCACACTTCGGGAAATGCGATAAAGCTTCTTGGTTACCGAAAACTCAATGAAGATGGCGCTTGAGTGCACTGAACCAGCTCCGATTGTAAATGCCCCAATGGTAACTCGGCCATTGGATCAATGTATTGGAAAATAAAATCTCCATCGGGGTATGATTTCGATCTCATAATATTCGACCAATCGTGTTTGTGCTTCCCAATTCTCCATTTCGCCATGCTCTTTTCAATAGGAAACCACCGACAGCCTTGAATATTCTCGGCACAGTTTAGATCCGAAGTTTTCTCCAACGGTGTCCAGTTGTTCGATGATTTCGGTAAGGGGATGCCACCAAACAGGGAAGGCACATCTAAACGAGATAACTTTATCAGATTGTTCGAAAGGTTAGGCTTGGGCTAAAGCTTAAGCCTAAGCTTGGGCTTAAGCTTAGGATTAGGCATGGACTTAAGCTTGGGCTTAAGCTTAAGTTTAGACTTAAGCTGATTGATTTTATCGATTCTTTCAGATAAAACGATAACATATAGGGCCAATTTCCGAGTTAAACAGCGCTGTTCTGCTGTAACAGTGCTGTTTAACTCGGAAATTGGCCCATAGTAGATAGATATCTAAACTGGTTGCGCCTACCATTTGTGCCACAAATATTCGCAGCATAGCGAATGTCTGTTATCATGGCAAAACTTCCAATACTAGGATCATCTAGTCCGAAAACTCTTATGCCGAATTTGAATGGCTCCGCAACCGGGTCCAAATCTATACGGCATTCATCTTTGGGCGCTTTTAAATAATGACAGTCTACTCTAGGTCGATTGAGTACATGAAGATGTCCATTCGAAGGATTGACCTTAAGGAGGACAATTTCGATTTTTGCTGAGTTATGCAGCCAATATCTACAATTCGGAGTTTTTAGATAATAACGCTAAAAAAGGGAGCTTACTGAAACTTCAACGTCCCTTTAGATTTTTGGCAAGCAACCGGTGCACTGATCAAGATAGCACTTTGTTGTTGAGATGTTGTGTTACCAGCCAATACGAAATGCGCGTCTAAAAAATACAATAGCTCAATAATACTCAGATATTACGTTATCATGTAAGGGGGGGGGGGTCAGCCCTGACTCGTAACTAATTTCAACCTTGTAGTAGTGCCAACCGAAAAACTAGACTAAGCCCAAGCCTATATGGGGGGGGGGTCAGCCTTCTCCAAAAAGTTGATAACGCTAGTGCATTTTTGATAACGTGGGGGTAAAAAATCTGAAAAAATTGATAACGTAATATCTGGACAGCCCCAATGGAACTAACCAACATCTGGTTCTGGATTTCCGGGCCGAATCTGTATAGGAAAAGATTTGGAATCATTCTTTTTAAACAAATAAAAATCTGACGAATCCAAAAGTCCATCCGACGGTGTATTTGTCCATCCACAAGGCTCATCAAAGCGACAATTCAATTCCGACGCTTGGCTCACGTATTTGCTCAATAGCTCCTCTGAATCCCTAAGAAGTTCACCAACTTTATCCTAAAACACAAAACAAACCATCTGAATCAATAGCGCCATCTTTATTCGCCGGTACAATCCCCATATAGAAGTCCAAATAACGCAACTCTTTCTTGTATTGTGCCATGCATTGTAGGGATAACCGAGGCAATCCCCCCAAGGCGATTAGCAAAAAGATAAAGTTTTTCATTAACGATCGGCTAAGAAAACGGACGAGAGTGAAAGTCGCGAAACAATCGGAAAATAAGTGAACGACTTCCTTTCGAAACAGGAATCAAAACTTCTTGACATATTCATCAGATCCAGTTAGCAAATAAGGGAAGAAGAATCCTGATTGCAAAGATGAAAAATCATTTTCAACGACTTAGATTTAAAAGGGATCATATTGAGTCATCTATTTTTTCGAAAATTTTTATATTATACTCTTTAAAGGGGAAATGTGCGTGTGTGAGGACTAACTTTTTTCCTGCCCTATTTTTTACGGGATCTTGGTTAAACCGTTCACGGCTGACCAAAGTGTGCAAAAAGTTCCGACGACCAAAAACGGTATAAAATGATATGAAATTGACCGTGAAGGGATTTTCTATGCGAGGAATCGATTGCACGCATTTTCAAAGCCTGAAAACGTTTGCCTGACCCTGATTCAGGGAAGAGATGTGTGTATTGAAGCGACATAGAACTAAATTCAAATTTTAGACGGGAAACCGAGGCACTAGGACAAAATTTACCAAATTTTTCACGGACATTTTTCACCGATTTTTGGTCACCATGGACATTTTTCAGCGTTTTTTTCACAATGGACATTTTTCATCGGTTATGACTATGCTTTGATTTATCAATTGTGAAAAATTTTCATTGTGAAAAAAACTGTGAAAAATGTCCATGGTGACCAAAAATCGGTGAAAAATGTCCATGGTGAAAAAAGCCAGTGTAAAAAACCCGTGAATGTGAAAATTGTCCTAGTGCCAAAACGTACGATCTGGAGGAGTTTTTCTATGTAGGGAATCGATTGCGCGCGTTTTCGAAGCCTGAAAACGCTTGCCTGCCCCTGATTCAGGGAAGAGATGTTGATTTCAAATGTGAAAATAAAACGTTATGGGTCATTTTATGCAAATTTCATAGAAAAATGGGGGTAAAATACACAAAAATCGATTTTTAACACCCTAAATGAGTTTTCTGGGAGAAAGTGATGTTCTAGAAAATTGTTGCTCATAAAATTTTGAGTCGAAATGACCCCACGATGTCGATTTTAAATGTGGAAATAAAAAGTTATAGGCCATTTTATGCAAATTTCATAGAAAAATGGGGTTAGAATACAGAAAAATCGATTTTTTCCCCTTAAAAGAGTTTTCCGCCAAAAAAGTGGCTCGTCATGTTCTTAAGCAAAAATTCTACATGGATTTAAAAGAAAAATAAATGAAGTGGTGTACCCAGAAAAAAATTTCGGCGGGGCCAACTTGGAAAAAAATTTTTTTGCCTTGGCCTTATATTTTTTCGAAAATTTTGGGCAAAAATATAAGGGAGGGACAATTTTTTTCGAATTTTTCAACAATCACCTTGGTCCCCCGCTTATGTTTTTTGCGCCGCTAGGATCAAAAAAATTTTTGCTGAAAAACATTTTTTAAGGAAAAAACCAGCGCCGCGAGCGAAAATTTTTTGGAAAAGGCTGTTCTTCAGCTAAAAATACTCAAAAAATTGCGATTTTTGTTTGAAAAGTGGTCAATTTTGACCATTTTTGGAAGAAAAATTCATGGAACTTATGCACTTCGGACCCCCCAAAATTCGCATAAATCAAACAAAAGTTCCAAATTCATTATAAGCAAAAAAAAGTGCCGCAAGCGAAAAATTTCTTGAAAAAAGGCCGTTTTTCATCTGAAAATGCTAAGAAAATTGCGATTTTATTTGAAAAAATGGGAAATTTTGGCAATTTTTAATGAAAATTCACGATGGAGATCCATTAGGATTTTTGAAAAATTCAACATTTTTGGACAAAAACATAAGGGGGACCCTTAGGCAAAATTTTTTGGATCGGGGAAGGAAATTTTTCGAAATTTCCGAACATTTTTGACGAATTTTAATTTTTTCAACCCCCTGGATACGGCTTTGGGCTGCGTGCAGCGGCGCAAAGTAGGTTTTGGTTTGGGGGAAGTCCCAAAAATTTACCTTGACCCCTTTTGTTTTTTTTTCCAAAAATTTGGGGCAAAAACATAAGGGGGACCCTTATGATTTTTTTTCGATTTTCAAAAAATTTACAAAAACACCTTGGTCCCCTTCTTTGCGCCACTGGCTGCGTAAAATTCGTTTCTAATGCCCTCTAGTTTTGCATTCGAAATAAAATTTGTAATAAACAGATTTTAACTATTAGTATTGCGACAACACATTCTATTTGTATATTTCTTCAATTTTTTAGCCCTTTTCAAAAGAATTTTCTCAAATTTTTTCTTGTTGTTGTTGATTTTTTTGGCTCTATGGGGCTGGCTAGAACGATACACCCCTTACAAATTGAAATTTGACGAATTTTTCACACGGATTTATGCGAATTTTACTTTTCTCTTATAAAATCTCTTAATAAATCGTTGTGAAAATTTCTTCAAAATCTGTGAGGTGTGTACCGCCCTAGTGCTGGCTAGACCCCTAAACTATTTAGATTTTAGTCACTAGACATTGACTGTATACACCATTTTTTAGCAATCAAATTGGAAATGGTTGAGGTAAAGAAGGAAAAATCAGCTACTCAAAAACGTGGGCGTTCAGCATCGTCAAGTTCCAATTCTAGCAGTTCTTCTGGCAGTTCTTCGGGAAGCTCATCTGGTTCTAGTTCAAGTGGATCAAGCTCTTCAGGAAGCAGTTCTGAATCTTCACGATCACCGTCACCAAAACGAGCCCGCGGTCGCGATGAACGTACACGTGGTGCGGAACGCCGAACACGGTCACGATCACCGCGTCGACCAGCTGCTAAAGCGGCAACTACAGAACGTACTGAAAAAGTATCGGAAAAACCACGCCGATCGAGAAGTCCTCGTCGCAGTTCAAAAAGCCCACGTCGTGGAAGTCCACTAGCTGAGAAATCGACCGAAAAATCTCGCCGTGCTGCATCGCCAGCGCCACAACAACGTCGCATTTGTATTCGCAATCTAAGTCGCAATGTTACAAAAGAACATCTTTCTGAAATATTCTCTGTATTTGGTCCTATTAAGGCCTGTGAAATGTAATTATATAACTTTTTGATTATTTTTCATTGTCAAATTTAGGCCCATGGATCGTGTTCATACACATCTTGGCCGCGGCTATGGTTATGTTGAATATGAGAAGCCTGAGGATGCAGATAAAAGTATGAAACATATGGACGGAGGGCAGATCGATGGTTTGGTAAGTTTTTAAATCTTAGAAAGAGTTACAACATCTTTGAAACACTAGCTGATCATTTTCAGGCATTAAATAAGCTTTGTATAACCAATTTTTTCAGGATCAGGGAAGCGTTTTTAAGCATCGAAAATGCGTACAATCGATTTTCCGCATAAAATTACCTCCAGAAAGATCATTTTCAGGCAAAAAATCTAAAATTTTTTGATATTTGCTTCAATACGCACTCCGATTCCCTGATTCAGGATAAGGGAAGCGTTGGAAATGCGCGCAATCGATTCCTCGCATAAAATTTGCCCTAATAGGATCGAAAAAACATGAATTCCATTTTTTATACACTCTGTAATATTTCTTTTTCACACTAGAACATTTCTAGGAAATTCAATGTGAAATGACTCATGAATACCGCGATCGTGGACCTCCTGGTCGTTATGGACGCGCTGCTTCACCACCAAGGCGTCGTCCATCACCTGAACGTAGACGTGGAAGTCCGCCGCGTCGTCGACCATCGCCAGATCGCAAGCGACAAAGCCCCCTTCAAC
Organism: Acrobeloides nanus; assembly: GCA_900406225.1. Lineage (NCBI taxonomy): Eukaryota > Metazoa > Nematoda > Chromadorea > Rhabditida > Cephalobidae > Acrobeloides > Acrobeloides nanus. Next base: position 24,373 of record OZJO01001014.1, on the reverse strand, counting down.
GTTCAACTGGAAGCAATCGGATTCCATTGGGTGCTCGTCGTAATTCTCGAAGCCGCTCACCGCGCCGTCGTCGAAGCCGATCTTAATTTTTTTTTAATATTAATTTATCGGGCATTACTTATTTTTAATTTCAAAAAAAATTTTGGTTATGCCCATTTTATTGTTTGAAATTGTTCCTTTTAAGGATATATATAGGACTAAAAAGACGGTTAAAAACTTTCATTAAAAATAGAGATCGGAAATTTTGATCATCAAAATTGAGCTAAACTGCATGTTTTTACTCTATTATGATCGAAAACTCGCTTGCATTTTGATGAGGCCCCCTTTGATCTACAAATAGGCCTCCCAATTTTGATTTTTTCCAAGTCTATACCCCCAGTTTTGATCATTTTTGAAAAAAAACGATCAAAAAGACTTGGAAAAGATCAAAATTGAGAAGGGTTTCTCATCGAAATGCAAACAAGTTTTCGATTGTAATAGAGTAAAAAAAGCTAAAATTCAAATTTTGAGCAAAAATTTAAATTTTGAACATGCAATTTTGATCGATTTTGATGATCAAAATTTCCGTTCTCGAATTAAAAATATGTTTAAAAATGCATTTAAAATGTCAGCTATGCCTTTCCTATATTATTCTTATCTTATTTTTGATCATTTTAAATGGAAAATTTGTTCAGACACCAAAACTTGTTGAGACAGGTATTTATTTGATCTTCATTGAGTGTTTTGTTGTTTATTTTAGAATAAATATTAAATGCAGACTGTATCTTTTATGTTATGTTTATCATTGCAATACTTATATATATTTTATCTGTAATTTTTCTTTTTCGTATTTTAGACAATTTTAATCCATGTCTTATTTTCGGAACATGTTATTTGGAGGGAATGAGGTGGTCGAAAGTGGCGACGAAGTTGTCGAAAAATTGGCTCTTCGCTTAGAAACTGCTACAACATTTGAAGATCGTATGAATGCACTCAAGGGATTAAGATCTATGGCAAAAGTATGCTTTTAGATTAGGGGATGTTACACTCATTTTTAGAAAAGGGGTAAACTTTTTCCTATGCTCAAATATCGAACTTTATTGTATATTCATCTGGCCCACCCTGTACAATTCCTTTTTAGGCAACTCGTCTTGCTGTCGCTACAATGGGTATGAATGCTTACATGGAAATTCTTGAAAAGGATTCCAACATCCCAGAACTCGTCGCCCTAACTCTTGATATTCTTAGTACTGTTATTACAGATGAAGAAGAGACTGAAAACGATGAGTTGGGTGATCGCCTAGCTGAGATTATAATTAAGAAACCGATTTTTATGAATTCTATAATGAATTTAATGGAATGCTATGACTTTGCTGTTCGAAGGTATCTTATTTTTGGCTTTTATCTTGACTGTATTATTTGTTCAGAAATGTAATCCAATTGCTAACTTCTTTGTTACGCCATCGAGCTAGCGAAGTCCAACAATCGGTGATTAACCAACCAGCAGGAATTTCTCGAGTTGTCGACCTGTTACAGGATAAACGAGAAGTGATCAGGAATAACGTGGTCCTAATGCTGAGTGAATTGAGTCGTGGAAATAGCGTTATTCAACAGATGTTAGCTTATGAGAGCACTTTCAAAGTTCTCTTCGATATTATCGATCAAGAGTCATTAGATAGTGCGTTTGAACTTTTTTGCTTCATACGGCGATAAAATTGACAATCAGGAAAATGATGCTAGTTATTGAAGCGATTGATCAGTTATTAAAAATCTTATATTTTTTCGAAATTTCAAACGCATTTTTATGTTTTATTCGTTAAATTTTCGCTTCAATTTACATTTGCCTGATTGTTAATTTGATTCGCTGTATGAAAGAAAACATTTTTTTGACTATATGAAACGAGAGGAAATTGAGCTGGTGTTTTTAGGTATTGTGATTGAGGATTGCCTATTTGTGATGCTGAATTTGTTGAAGAAAAACGCTAGTAATCAAGAACTTTTCAGAGAAGATGGGTATGTTATATAGCTGTGTATGAAAGCTCAAATCGACAGTTTTTTTAAGTTTGATCCAAAGGCTCACTCGGCTCACAAATTTCTTTCTTTTCCCACCGGATGATCAATCTCCTCTACATGGTGATTGGTCGGAACAAAGAACATCGAACTTTATTTTTATCCTCCAAGCTATTCGCAGTCTTGTTTCACCAGTTGATAATGTACACAGCTCTATACATTCTGCACAAAAAGCTCTTTTGCAATCTGGTATGGTAATATTATATCGCACGTTCATCTCATAAGTTATACCCCTAATAGGATGTTTTTGACTGATTTTAAAAAAGAAAAAATTTGATCATGATAAGTGCCTTCCAATAAGTGAACTATAGCTCCGCAATTTATGAGATGAACCGGAGCAAGTTTAAACTTCTATGTAACATTTGTTTTTTAGGCATGTTGGATTTACTTTGCAAAGTTTTATTAGCGGAACTTGGTGTGACAGTTGATGTTCTTAGCGAGTCGGTGATTACTGTAGCCGAAGTTATTCGTGGAAATTATGCGAACCAAGAATTCTTAGCTCATTCAGTTTTGGTTGGGCCTGATGAAAGTGAAAGGTACGGCTTTCTTTCCACTCAATACAGTGTCTTAACTAGACCCCAGAAACTGGGGGCGGTGGAAAATTTCTAAAATGTCAAAAATTTTGTTCAATTCATGTTTTAACAAAAAAAAAATTTCAGATCTGCCTTATTAGTGCTGCTGTTGACATTGAATGCGGAAAAGCAACCATTCCGATTGAGAACTGCGGTTTTTTATTGCTTCTTGTGCTATTTGTATGACAATGAATTGGGAAAGACCAAGGTGCTGCTCACTTATCTCTTACTTTTGAGGATCAATCAACCCCACGATTTTAGATTATCGATACTCTATTGCCATCGGATACCCCAGATAATGGCGTCCTCACAATTGGCCAATGCATGTGCTCTGCTATTGTAAGCACTGAATCTGTTCAAGTTTGGTTTGGAGCTATCTGTCTAATGCACACCTTGTTTGATGCCGATCATTTGAAGCCTCAACTCCTACGAGTCCAACTTTCGGTTCACTCACAAAAAGAGCCATCTTCTTTGCTCAACCATGTGGGAAACATGTTAATTTCACTCGGCGCTAGAAAACTTCAAATGCGTTGTGGCCTTCTCATGCTGCTAAGTGTTTGGCTTCACAATTGCCCGGACGCCGTGGATATTTTTATGAGCTCACAAGACCATGTTACATATATTACGACACATATCGCCGAGAACAGTAATGAAATTACCGAAGCAGAATCACAAGTGATCAAAGGTCTTGTGGCATTCTTGTTGGGAATTTGCATCCAGAACTGGGAACCCGAGAATCCAGAAAAGAAAAGCCAGTTTATGCATCTGATTGAGAGGAGAGTTGGAAAGGAGAGAATTGCTGAAGCACTTGAAGGAGTTTCCAAATCAGAATTCTATATTCGTGCTGCGCAGAGACCTCAGCCGTTAGCCAAGCATCCACAAGAACTTCTATTGGAATATCAATTTACAAAGCTATTTAAGCTTCTTGAAGGTGTGTGAAAATTGTCTAAATTTTCCCATTTTTTCAACAAAAATGTCAATTTTTAATCACAAAATTGTAATTTTCTGGGCATTCAGCTTAAAAACACTCGTGGGCTTAAAAGCCCGCTCATGGGGGGTGGCCATTGGGAAGTAAACTAACTAAAGTTTTATTATTCATATTTTCTCCATTTTCAGGAGACTTTTTGAAAATATTTCGACCAAACCGTGACTACAGTGTGACTGGAAATTCTGAAACAGTTGTTTCTTCCTATAAAAAGCTGATTAAACAACAAGATGAGACAATTGCTGCCCTTACACAAGAACTTAAAACTATCAAATCAGAAATGGAGAAGCAACAGGAATCTGTACGTTTTGGGCGTTGAAAAATGTTAAACTAGTTGTGATTTGGGAGAGGGGGTACTTATGAAAACCACACAATTTGTTTTGTTTGTGTTGTGGAATTTTTTACTACTTTTTTTCAGACCTATAAAAATGAATCCAACGATCAAGAATTGCTAAGGTTGAGAAATGCATTACAAGAAAAGAATGCGTTATGTGAAACTCGAGCTGGACTTGAAGCACAATTACAGCAAACTACTATGTATTTTTATGTTGCATATAACTTATAACACCTATAAGTTTTTTAGAATTGCTCAACAATGGCAAGCGGAAGCCGAAAAGTATCGAGTGTGGGCTGAGCAATGGCAGACTTATCAATTATCTCAGGTATACACAATGCTCGACAAAAAAGATTTACGTTTATCCTATTTTTCGGGGGTTAGTCTGGGGGGCCCAATTACGGGATCAGAATATGATGATGCATCGACGTTTTCTGATCCCAACGGCCCTCTTTAGGGTCAAATTTTGAACAAGAATCACATGTTATACCATTAAACTTTGCTCGAAACAATGTCAGGAAGTGTTTTTACGCTTCGAGAGTGCGTTTTTTGGATTTCTCGTTATTCAAATTACGCTAAAGGGGTCATTTTCGGGATAAATTTTCAATTTTTTTCACGTCAAAATCCGACTTTTATAAAATCAGTAAGGGTGGATGCTTATCTGTTTGTGGAGCAACATAGTTGATTTTTTCGTCTATATGCTCATCGATTTTAGTTACCAAATGGCCAAGATGTTGCCATCCAGCAACTCCAGGCTCAGGTTCAGCAACTCGAACAACAATTACAATATGGGTGGCAGGCATTTGAAGGACAATCTCAACAACTGACTGAAGCTATGAAAAATCTAGAATTAAAGGAAAACCAGATTCATTCTTTGGAAGAGAAAGCGGCAGCTAAGCTGAACAACGGGCCTCATTTGGCAAGTTATTGTTGAATATAGTATAGAAATAGCCTCAGGTGGACGCTTTCCGGGCGAAAATTTTTTCGATTTTTGCGTCAATACACCAACTCCATTCCCTAAATTAGGATTAAGGAAGCGTTTTCAATCTTCGGGAATGCGCGCAATCGATTCCCCGCATAAATTTACCCCTAGAAAGTCATTTTCAGACGAAAATCTAAAAATTTTCGATTTTCGTTTCAATACAAAACACTCATTTTCCTGAATCAGGGTTTTTTACCAACTTAATTTTTAGACAAACGGACTTTCTGAAGTGGATTCCTTGAAGAAAGAACATGAAGATTTGCTAGTATTGTTAGCCGAACAAGACAGTAAACTGGCCAATTACAGACATCGTTTGGCTGCACTTGGTGAAAATGTAACAGATGACGAGGAAGAAGCTTGAGATACATAATCGTTAGCTAATAATTAGTTGTTTTTATTATTCTTATTTATGGTGGTATAGACGGATATCTGAAAAAACACACAAAAATGCCCAAAGTTACGATAACTAAATGAATTCCACTTAATGCTTGTTTCACCGAAAGAGAAAAAAGTCCGGGGAGCATAGCACAATGGCTAGGACGCTGGACTTTCATGTTATAGGTGCGGGTTCGATCCCACCAGAGTCAAAAGTCTTATTTTGTTAGACATGCTGTAGGTTGCAGGTTCAATTCCCGCCAGAGTCGAATTGTTTTTGTATTATTTGATAAGTGTTATATTTGGATGATTTGTGATGCTGGGGAGTTTTTCTTTCTAGCCATTATTATTGCTATGCACCCGGACTTTTTTTCTCTTTCGGTGAAACAAGCTATATCGTTATAATCAACCTGTCTATTCTATCTATTGTTAGTGATTTTAAATTAAGGTTGTATCTATATGTGCCTAAATTGTTTTAAATGCAAAAATTGTTAACAGTCTTTTGGCCAAATGAATCTATTTTTTCAATCCTTTTCAGAATTTTTATAATTGTGTGCAATTTTCAACAAATCAAAAATTTTTTGTCAAAAATTAATTTTGTGTGAAAAATTCAAATTTTTTGGTAAAAATGGAATTTTCTGTGAGAATTCGGATTTTTTGTGATGGAGTCTTTATGCTTTTTTTGAAAGGTTATGCCAGATGAATAAGGTATAAGGGCTTCAAAAAGATGTTCAAAAATTCTATATTTTCTAATACTTGCATATTCTCAATAAATCAGGTTTAAAGAGCTATCCAAGATTTAAAATTTTTTAAATGACGATCAATATTTTCAATCAACTACGAATTTACAAAATACCGCAGTAATCAGAAAAATATGTAAGTATCTTTAAATTCACTTTCACTTATTCTCCCATAAACTATTGTGATGGATGTTGTTTGGTATTCATTTTGTAAACTAATTTATAAGTTTTAATAAATTATTTTTTTCTCTTGCGTTTAGTTGTATCCTGCTTTTTAGTGAAATTACTCAAATTAATAATCCAATTGAAGAACTTCACAACATTAATCTTAAAAAAATAGATCTCTACATGAAGCTGCAGCTATCCGACAATGATTTGCAGCTTCATGTAGAGACTGGCTTATTACAATGGGACTAACTCCATGGATCACAAACTTGCGACCCAAATAACGTCTGATGGTAGAAATCGTATATGGGTATGTAACAAGAGCCGATGTCTGCATGGTAGCACAAAGTCTACGAAAAGTCTATATTCTTTTTCAATTTTTTCCCAATTTTTACGAGTACCATTTTTTTAAGGAAAATTGACCAAAAACGTTAATAAATTTTCTAATCAAATGAATAAAATTTATATGCTTTACTTGTATGCTTATTCCCTTTTTGTCAAGTCTAGCTGTATTAATAAGCTGAAAAATTTTGATTAAAAATATAAGAAAATCATGACAAATTTTCTTTCACCAAAAATCAATCATCAAAATCAAGATACTTGAAAAATTCTTTATATATGTCACGTTTACTGACTGCTTAATCTATGTATCAGGAGGTTGCTTGGCTGATGTGAATGTCGTTGAATTTTTCAACTTCGTCTTTTCTACGGATTATCTACTTTGTGGATTGAAGGCCATTCCACCGGCGAGTCTCCTCCTTCCTATAAGATATCAACATACCGTAACCTCATGCGCATGTGTGTTGTTGAAAAGGGCAGCGGCTGCAATTGGACAACATGTGTGTTGACTCCTCCCAGCCAAGTGAGCTTACGCCAACGAAATGCACAGTGTGCGCGAACGGCAAGTCAAAAGACGAAGGAATCAAGAAAGAAGCCTAGTTCGTTTAAGATGTTGGCAGTCTTCGTGTCATTCGATTGCCTTTTTTCCTGATGGCTTCTTTCCTTTAGAAACTTATAGTAATGGCACGTAAGCGTGAAAATATTGTTAAATGGGTGATTATTACGATCTTTTTTTTAATTTCAAAAAATTTCGTGCAAAAACATCAGGGGTTAGGACCATTAGGAAAAATTTTTCATTTAAAAACAATACACTTAATTATTGGATGTATTTAAAAAACAAAGACGGCATTCTTTTTAGCTCGATGAGATGAACAAAACGACATCAAATTGATCCAGTTTGAGAATTGTTTTGGGTTATTGTAACGAAAACCCCGAATCAGAGTTTTCGTTTCAATAACTCAAAACAATTCTCAAATTGGATAATTTTGGTGTCATTTTATTCGTCTCGTCGAGCTATAAAGAATGCCGTCTTTCTAAATAAATCCAATAATTAAGCGTATTTTAAAAAAAGGAAAAATTCAGGGTTTTCGTGTCAATACTTCAATTAATTCAAACGAGGTCAAGATGCCGTCTCGACTTGAATCACGAATTCGAGACTCAATTCGACTGCGTCTCGAATTCGTCTCGACCTCGTTTGAATTAGTCAGAGTATTGACACGAAAATCTTGAATTTTACATTTTTTAAAATACCACATGTCAGGACTTTTTGCATCCCATGTCAGGACTTCGTACGTCCTTTGCCGTCGTCCCCTTGTATAAGAGATTTTGCTCGTGTATGATCTCTTATCCACCTTCACATGGATCTATAGTTTTATGATTTTTTTTAAGTTTGATATTCCTTTCAGAAATTCTCCTAGGCTTTGTCAGTTTTGCTATCCGATGGCCAGTTTGCCATTTTCGATTGAGAATCTTCTCAAGAATCGATTCATCACCGAAAGCTGTTCTGAAACCAATGACGAGCCTCTAGATTGTCGAGCCTCGAGAAGCTCAACATCGAATTCTGGACGAAATTCAGAAGAATCAATAGGAAGTGAAAATTCCGATGGTAGGAAGCCATTCAAATGTGAGGATTGTGGTAAAGTCTTCAGTGCTCACTATAATCTAACTCGACATATGCCAGTGCATACGGGTGCTCGACCGTTTGTTTGCAAAGTAAGAATTGAGGCTTATAAAAACGAGCCCTCGGGGGAGGCAATAATGTAGCTTGGGGGGGGGGGGGGGGGGCAGGGGTACCAGATAATGAAATTCGCATAATTAATCAAGTTGGACCGTAAAAGTAGCGAATTTTCACAAAGTTTCTTCACAAAACTCCTGATGAAAAAATTTTCGTAGGGGGGTTTGTGAAGAAACTTTGTGAAAATTCGTTACTTTTACGGTCCAACTTGAACTCGATTAATTATATGAATTTCCAAATCTGATACCCTTTAGCGCCACTTCCCATGAAATTGAAAAATTCGTTAAAAATTAGAAAATTCCTCAAAAATCGACAAATTCATCAAAAATTGAAAAATTTCTCAAAAATTGAAAATTCTTCGAAAATATTTTCGAAGAATTTTCAATTTTTGAGAAATTTTTCAATTTTTAAGGAATCTTCCAATTTTTAACGAATTTTTCAATTTAAATTGAAAAATTCGTTAAAAATTGGAAGATTCCTCAAAAATTGAAAAATTTCTCAAAAATTGAAATTTTGGGGAGTCGAAACAAATTTCGAAATTGCCATTTTTCAACTGAAAATGCTCTGCGAATGACATGGTGAAAAATGATGAATTTTGATGAAAAAATTGACTTTTTCGAATTGAAAAATTGTAAATTTTTAGTGAAAATATGGAAATTTTTGGTGAAAATACCGGTCCCCCGTGCCCCACTCCCCTACATGCTTCCCTGACCCTGATTCAGGGAAATGATTTTTTGTATTGAAGCGAAAATCGAAATATTTTAGGTTTCTTGCCTCAAAATCATCTTCCTGGGGTAATTTTATGCAGGGGAATCGATTGCGCGCATTCCCGAAGTTTGGAAATGCTTCCCTGATTCAGGAGATTAGTGTATTTATTGAAACGAAAATCGAACATGTACTAATTTCCCTGAATTAGGGAAGCATTTTCATGCGCGCAATCGATTTCTCGCATAAAATTACCCCCCCCCCCTCAGAAGGATGATTTTGAGGCAGAAAACCGAAAATTTTTCGATTTTCGCTTCAATACAAAACCTGAATCATGGTCAGGGAATCGTTTCCAAGCTTCGGGAATGCGCGTAATCGATTCCTCGCATAAAATTAGCCCTAATAGGGTGATTTTTGAAAAAATTTTCGGGTCTAAAAAACATGAAAAAATCGCCCAAATTCCGATTTTTTGTGATACATCTTGTNAGATAATTTTTTCATGCTTAGAAAATGTGCGCAATCGATTTTCCGCATAAAATTACCCCCAGATCGATGCTTTCAGGGCGAAAATAGAAATTTTTTCTATTTTTGCGTCAATATACCACCTCCATTCCCTGAATCAGGATCAAGGAAGCGTTTTCATGCTTCGGAAATGCGCGCAATCGATTCCCCGCATAAATTTACACCCCCCCCCAGAAAGTCACTTTCAGGCATAAAATCTAAAAATTTTCAATTTTCGCTTCAGTGCACACTCCGATTCCCTGATTCAGGGTCAGGTAAAAAATTCATTTTAGTGCAAAACTTGTGGGAAATGCTTCAATCGATCTTCAACTTTGAATACCCATATTCGGATTCATTCAGGTGATCTTTTGCAAAAAAAAGTAGCAATTTCCTTCAGTTGCTAGTTTTTGAGGAAAAAATTTTTTGTATAGGCACTAGAAATGATGAATTAAATGTAGTATAGTAGATAGAGGTAGTATAGTAGATGTAGTATAGAAGCCATCAGAAATAAGCCATCTTTCGGATAAACATTTCCGGACAGCCAAGTGTCATATTGATGTTTTCCATTAGTGTCTTTCCGTTTCCGATATAAATCCTGTACGCTTTTCTAAATGGTGGAGTGGGATAGAAAATTGATGATTGTCGTGAGATTAAAGAAAGCTATAGCGAGACGAGTTTCTCGATTTTGAGAGGAAATTAAAGGACCAGTCCCCCACTTTTGGAGAGTTGATGCTACCATCTTATACAAAATTTCGAGCATTTTTTGTTTTTACGGCACCACTTGAAAATTTAGCAGGCCTATAACAACTAGCCAAAAAATTACAACTCATTGTATTGCAAAACGACTTGTTGTAAGGCAATTTGAATTGAGCTGCGTATTGACACGAAAACCCTGAATTTTTCATTTTTTAAAAATACACTTAATTATTGGATGTACCGAAAAAACAAAGACGGCATTCTTTATGGCTCGACGAGACGAACAAAACGACACTAAAATTATCCAATTTGAGAATTGTTTTGAGCTATTGAAACGAAAACTCTGATTCAGGGTTTTCGTTTCAATAACCCAAAACATTGTTCAAATTCGATAATTTTAGTGTCATTTGATTCGTCTCGCCGAGTTATAAACAATGCTGTATTTATTTTTTCTAAATGTTTAAGGATTTTGAATTTTATAATGATTTATTCAATCGTTTCAATAAACAATCTGATTGATCTACAAGCTCTTCGTTTCAATGTTCAAACTCGTTTAAAAATTTTTTTGCTTCACGCATAACTTTTTACGGTTAGATTTTCAAGTGGTGCTGTAAAAAGAAAAAATGCTCCAAATTTTGTGCTCTACCACATAGCATCAAAAACACAAAAGTCTATTGGTCCTTTAATTTTTCCCCCATTGTTACACTTGTTTTGTTTTAGGCTTCAAACCATACGTGTGCGAATTCTGTGGTAAGGGCTTTCATCAAAACGGCAACTACAAAAACCATCGTTTAACCCATAGCGGTGAGAAGCGCTTCAAGTGTCATGTCTGCCAAAAGGCTTTCCACCATTCCTACAATCTTGCGTTTCACATGCATACGCACAATGCGACGAAACCATTCACCTGTCGGATTTGCTCAAAAGGCTTCTGTCGAAACTTCGACTTGAAGAAACATATGCGCAAAATTCACCATTTGGATGAAACGAGTTGTTGAATTTGTTGAACTTTATAGTCCATTTCAGGTCCAACTATAAAAAAAGTTGGACCCAAAATTCAGAATTCGAAGTCGGCATCCCGTCCGATTTGGCAAGTTAAGCAACGTTGGGCCCGAAAGTTCGATCCCACTAGGAAAAAAATTTTTTTATCTACAAAAAACTTTTCTTGGAGCAAAAAATTTTTGCTCCATTCTTTGTAAGGAAAGTGTTTTTGTATATCGAAATTTTCGCCCCAGTGGGATCGAATCTGCGGGCCCAACGTTGCTTAACTTGCCAGATCGGACGAAATGATAACTTTGAATTTTGGATCCAGCTTTTTTATAGTTGGAGCTGAAACGGACAATATGATTTTGTCAATTTTGGGTCAATCCGGTGTTATCAAGAAAAAGGTTGTGCTTCTTTTACATAAAATTTAATTTTGTAATTTTTTCAATTTTTAAAAATTGCGATAAATTTTTCAAAGCAGAAAGTTTGATTGAACATCTTCACAATTGTTTTAATACAAAACGAGTATAGTCGAAATTTTTTCATGAGAAACACGAAGAAATTTGATTGATTCAGGTTCAGCGATATTGAAACGATTGTGGTCATTAGAAAATTCAAACATTTTTCGAGAAAATTCAATTTCTTTCTGGGGTCAAAATTCAAAAATTCCTTCGAACTCGAGATAGTGCCGTACCGCTTCATGTACTGGAAAATTGAGCAAAAATTCGATTTTGAACAAAAATTCAATTTTCGAGAAAAAATTTCGGAGCTAGTCCGGCTGGGGGACCAAGTGACGTTCAAAAAAAATTTTTTGAATTTTTGCAAAAATGACTTTTCTAGGGGTAATTTTATGCGAGAAATCGATTGCGCGCATTCCCGAAGCGTGAAAATGCTTCCTTGACCCTGATTCAGAGAATGGGGGTGGGTGTATTGAAGCGAAAATCAAATATTTTCGGATTTTCGCTTCAATACACCAATTTCTTCCCTGAATCAGGGTCAAGAAAGCGTTTTCAAGGTTCGGGAATGTGCGCAATCGATTCCCCGCCTAGAAAAACCTAAGAATCGACGGTTTTCTCATAAAAATCCGAAAATGTTTGATTTTCGCTTCAATACACCCACCCCCATTTCCTGAATCAGGGTCAAGGAAGCATTTTCACGCTTCGGAAATGCGCGCAATCGATTTCTCGCATAAAATTACCCCTAGAAAAGTGATTTTTGCAAAAATTCAAAAAAAATTTTTTTGAACGTCACTTGGTCCCCCCCCAGCCGAACTAACTCCAAAATTTCTATTTTTGAACAAAAATTCAATTTTTGGGTACAAATTCGATTTTGAGCAAAAATTTCTATTTTTGAATAATTTTTTTTGAATTTTCTAATGTTTGACCACAATCGTTTCAATATCGCTAACCTGAATCAATCAAATTTCTTCGTGTTTCTCATGAAGAAATTTTGTCTATACATCCCAAAATCAAAACCGGGGTGTACAACAAAAATGACTAAACAAACAAGCAAGTTCGTAGAAAGTTAAGGTGTTCCCTCCATAAAAAGTTATAGCGTAGAAGTAGTCGGAGGAACGGTTCATTACACATAATGGGAATTCGGCGCAAATTTCACTCTACCGTAAATTGAATGCAACGACAAGCTGGCGCCACACTTCCGATTTTGGACAAATTTAGATAAATGGCTATAGAGGTAAAAAGTGGGGACGAAAAAGACTCTTTAGAGTTAATAGGACCAGTCTAGTAGGAAAAAAAGTTGCCATTTGTTGATATTCGGAAGAAAGTTCATGAAAAATGGAACATTTTTTGTTTTTACGGCACCCTCTAAATCGTTATAGTTTTCGAGAAAATTGCGTTTGAAATTTTGAAAAAAAATGTAAAATTCAGGGTTTTCGTGTCAATACTCCGAATTCAAACGATTTCGAGATGCAGTCTCGAATTCGAGACGTTTAGTGTCTCGAATTCATCTCGACGTCGTTTGAATTAGTCAAAGTATTGACACGAAAACCCTGAATTTTACATTTCTAAAAATACCAAAAAAAGGTCGCCAAAAAATTCGAGTACGTTCATGTTTTTCGTTTCGAAGCGAAACTAATGTTTCATTTTTGTGCAAAAAAGTCTTTCAAAAATTGCTATTTTGTCTAGATAATACAAATGTGTCAGTCTGTCACATTCCAACAAAATATATAAGTCTACAATTTCCCCCACACAAATCCGTCAAATCCGATTGGCACGGACTCCAATAATATTCATAATAAAGAAAAAGTGTGCACTTTGAATAGAAAAATGGGGGAAAATTCCACGGAAAACTTGTGTCCTCGACACTTAACCGGATTGAATTTCAATAACCAAATAGGAAAAAAATTGGAATGCGCCTAGCCTGGAACCCCACCGAGATTTTCGCGCGTTCGTTCGTCTCTTTTTCGATTTGGTGGAGTGAACTGGTTGCCCTGGGATACAGTACCCCAGTACCCCCATCTTCTCAATGATCTTCTTGAATGAGATTTATATGATTACTGTGAGGACTCTCTCCCTATCTCGGAAGTTCTCTTGTGCTGCTGGCTGGGTGCCAATTAATCTCCACTAAAAGCCGGTCAACAGGTTCATTCGAGAGAAAGAGACACAATCCGGGAAGACCCTCAAAACGCATTATCTATATTAATTACGACTTTGGAAACAGATTTATTCACGGAGTCCCGGCCATCCGGCCAATATACTAAACAACAACGGCTTTTGCCACTTGACTTCGAGACACCAGACGCCCACTACACGTCCTCTCGTCAAGGATAAACTTTCAGACAAGGACATTTTAACTAATCTAATCGACTTTCACCAAAACTAAACATTCGAGGGAAAACTCTTCCAGATTACAGGGTGATCCACTTTTTCTGGAAAATTCATTTAGGGGGTTAAAACATTGATTTTTGTCAAAAATTGATGTCTGAAGATCTTGCTATGAATTTCTCAACCCTTCTTTAAGCTTAGGCTTGACTTAGACTTAAGCTTAGGCTTGGGCTTAGGCTTAAGCTTGGGCTTAGGCTTAAGCTTGGGCTTAGGCTTGGGCTTAGACTTAGTCGTTTCTCATTTCAAATCTCAAAATGTTCAAAAATTGATGTCCGGAGATCCTGCTATCAATTTTTCATCCCTTCTTTAAACTTAGGCATAAGCTTAGGCTTAAGTTTAGGCTTGGGCTTAGGCTTAGGTTTAAGATTAGGCTTAAGCTTAGGCTTGGGCTTAGGCTTAAGCTTGGGCTTAGACTTAGTCGTTTCTCATTTCAAATCTCAAAATGTTCAAAAATTGATGTCCGGAGATCCTTCTATCAATTTTTCATCCCTTCTTTAAGCTTAGGCTTGGGCTTAGGCTTAAGCTTGGGCTTAGACTTAGTCGTTTCTCATTTCAAATCTTAAACTGTTTAAAAAATGCTGTATTTATTTATTTTTCTAATCCTGCTATGAATTTCACATCCCTCCTTTAAGGACTTTGGAATTCATGTTCTCAAAAACATATTCTCAGATTTCCGAGATTGGGGGCTACCGTTTTTTTCGATACGCTCTACAAAATGGCGTTGTTATTTTTCAAAAATTCTTTGAGGAAAAAATTCAGGTTTTCGCTTCAATACACAGAATTATTCAAACATCATGAAAATATTTTTAAGGTCAAGTCGGTCACGTGATTAGCTACTTGCAACAAAAACCGTATATGAAAACCTTTTTTTCGTATGCCGAGATAATTTTATTTCATTGTATATTCATCTGGATCACCCTGTATGTTGCTAAACAATTTGTCATGTAAAAATGTACAGGGCGAGCCAAAAAAATCGTACTTTTGCGTTTTTTGGCGAAAATTTTTCAAAAATCGCATGAAAATACACTTATAGGTGAAAAAAAATTTATGAAAACTTTTCACCAAAAAAATACAAAAGTACGGTGTTTTTGGCTCACACTGTAATGTAATGGACAGGGTTTTGGAACTTTTATTGGTACAAAGTTAGTTAAGAGTATATAACCCAGTCAATACAAAATATGCTACTATATAATTATTCAAATGTGTGGGATTAAAAACTAGTGATGTGTATCAAAATCGGAAAGGTCTAAAAATGGAAATTTGGGGGTCGAAATCAAAACGGAATCGTAGTCGAAATTTCATATAAAATTGCCATTTTTCAGCTGAAAATGAAGAAGATTTTTCGAGAAAAATGATCAATTTTGATGCATCCCTGCGTGGTCGTATGGAGGGGGGGGGGAATCAGGATTAGTACTAGTACTAACTACTAGTGTCGAAATATGAAAGGTCAAAAAATTGAAATTGGGGGTCGAAATCGAAACGAAATCGTGGTCGAAATTTCATGCTAATTTTATGCGAGAAATCGTTTGCGCGCATTTCCGAAGCTTGAAAACTCTTTTCTGACCCTGATTCAGGGAAATAAGAGTGTGTATTGAAGCGAAAATATGAAAATTTTGAATTTTTCTTCCGAATATTATCGTTCGTGGGGTTATTTTATGCAAGGAATCGGAAAAATATGAACGATGATTTTCAACAAATGCTTCCCTGAATCAGGGTAAGAATGTGTAATAACACGAAATTAACAAAGAAAGAATTGAGTTAATTTCTTGTTATTATATATGCTTACCCTGATTCAGGGAAGCATTTTTTTCGACTCGAGAGCATGTTTTTTGGATCGCATAAAATAACCCTAGGAACGATGATTTTCAGAAGAAAAATCCAAAATTTTCATATTTTCGCTTCAATACACACTCTTATTTTCCTGAATCAGGGTCAAGAAAGCGTTGAAAATGCGCGCAATCGATTCCCCGCATAAAATTACTCCCAATAGGGTTCATTTTTGAAAAAAAAATTTTCGGGTCGAAAAAACATGAAAAAATCACCCAAATTTCGATTTTTTGATACACCATGTAGTTTAAAATCACACAAAAATAACTACTAAACACCTATACATGAATGAATAGATATCACAAGTTCAAAAACTGAGAATGAGTCATGTGGGCTCAAAAAAGAGATAATATATAAAAGCTTCAAGAGAAATATAAATAACTACAAATATAAATGATTATGACCATGTCACCAAAAGAAAAATCGTTTCAGCTGAAAGACCAATGGGTTTCGAAGTAGAAATAATAAATAAGCAACAAAAAAACTAGCGACTAAATTCGGTGGAAATGAAGTTATACCGAAAAATGGAGGATAACACACACGTTGGCAAAGAATCTATAGTTACGACGCGAATTTTTATATAAATGCACATTTTCCAGGCAGTTTTGAGCAACACCGTACTTCGAGAAAATAGAGAAGAAGAAGGACTTGTACTAATTAACGATGAAGGAATATCAAAAATAAGGCAAAAGTGGAGCTATTACACAATAGGGGAAGAGGGGGGCACCCACGTGAAAATTTTTTCAAAAAATTTTTTTCTGGAAATGATCTCTCTAGGGGTAAAAACGTGCAGGAAATCCGAATTTGAAACATTTTCGAAGCGAAAAAACGCTTCCCTGATTTTTCCCCTGATTCAGGGTCGTTTTTAGGCAAAAATCGTATTAATCTCAATCGTACGTTTCTCAGGTTTAAATAAAGGCTTAAGCCTAAGAACAATCATAAGCCTAAGACTAGACTTAAGCCCAATTTTAAGCCTAAGCCTAGGTTTACGCCAAAGCTTAAGCCTAAGCCCAATCGTAAGCCTAAGCTTAAGCCTATGTTTAAGCCTAAGCGTAAGTTGAAGCCCAATCGTAAGCCTAAGCTCAATCGTAAGCCTAAGCCTAGGTTTACGCCAAAGCTTAAGCCTAAGCCCAATCGTAAGCCTAAGCCTATGTTTAAGCCTAAGCGTAAGTTTAAGCCCAATCGTAAGCCTAAGCCTAGGCTTAAGCCTAAGCCCAATCGTAAGTCTAAGCTTAAGCCTAGGTTTAAACCTAAGCATAAGTTTAAGCCCAATCGTAAGCCTAAACTTAAGCCTAAGCCCAATCGTAAGCCTAGGCTTAAGCCTACTTTCTACATGATTTTTGAACCCGAAATTTTTTCTCTAAAATGACCCCCTATTTTTGCGACTTTTCGCTCCAATATACAATACGCCTTCCCTGAATCAGGGAAGCGTTTTTCGCTTCGAAAATCTCAAACTCGGATTCCCCTCATGTTTTACCCCTAGAGGATAATTTTTTCCAGAAAAAATTTTCATGTGGGTGGCCCCCCTATTGTGTAGTAGTGCTCCGCAAAAGTTTTTCAAACAGAATTTGCACATAAAAATTCACTGTTTTTTATTTTTTTATAATTTTATTTTTGTGTGAATTTTTATGAGCTTCAAATGTGCAAGAAGATCCTATAAAATTTTTTAAATCACAATAAATTAATGTTAAAAAATGGAATGAAATATGAAAGAATTAATAATAAAAAATTTCGTGAATTTGAATAGAGGAATGTTTTTTGGTGGGAAACAATTTGGAGAGAGGAAAAATTTCGACTAGATTTCATAGGATAAAAATTTTAAAAAACTACTTCATAGCAAGTTTCCAAAAAGCGGGACGCGCATGGCCGAATGGCTAGAACGATGGCCATTCATGTTATTGGCCCGGGTTCGATTCCCCCGCGCGCCCAGATTTTTGAATCTCGCCACGAAACAGAGTTTAGTGTGGATAATTTTTTCACGCATCAAATTGAAGTACAAAAATCAAGTCGAAAGCAATTTGTAGTTATATGTTTGATATGTACAAAATACAACAAAAAAATCGTCGCATAAACACTTAAAGGCTATGAAATTTAAAAGATAAAAGTCACAACGTCAAAAGGCTGAGCAATTTTCCAATCCAGCACAATGGAAATCAATTCAAAAAAGTTGTAAAAAATATGACACAAAAATAATAAGGATATCAAAGCAGCAAAAACCAGGGATTTTTGGCATGGCAACAATTGTTTAAAAGTTACTCGTTTCAAGAATTTCTACAAGAAAGAGAAGACGGATGAGAAAAAAACACAATATTTCAACTATCTTTAGGAAAATATCTAAATCTAATGCTTTTATGGAAATTTTTCAAGGATCAGATCGCGCGGAAAATGGGTCGTTTGATTTTTCGAAATGATGTTTTTTTATGTTTTTGAGGAGGATTTTTTCGGAAATACAAGGCGAGTTCTGATGTCGTTAGAAAGCTGGATTTCGTAGCAATCAAATGACACCAAATTCATGCCATCACTCTTTGAGGAGTTATTGCATAATTAGTAAAAAATGTCAGTTTTTTTTACATTTTTTACTAATTATGCAATAACTCCTCAAACAAAAGCTAAGGCTTAGGCTTAACCATAGGCATAGGCTTAGGCTAAGGCTTAACCTAAGGCTTAGACATAGGCTTAGGCTAAGACTTAAGCATAGGCTAAGGCATAGGCTTAGGTTTAGACATATGTTTAGGCTAATGCTTAGCCTATGCCTAAGCCTACACCTAAGCCTATTCCTAAGCCTTAGTCTAAGCCTAAGCCTTAGCCTAAGCTTAAGCCTAAGCCTATGTCTAAGCCTAAGCCTAACTTAGCCTAAGCCTTAGTCTAAGCCTTAGCCTAAGCATTAGCCTAAGCATTAGCCTAAGCCTTAGCCTAAGCATTAGCCTAAGCCTTAGTCTAAGCCTTAGCCTAAGCCTTTTATCATCTTACAAATTACTTATTTCAAAAATTTTTTGAATTATGGCATGAATTTGGTGCCATTCGATTGCTACGAAACCCAGCTTTCCCACGACATCAGAACTCGCTTTGTATTTCCGAAAACATCTTCCTCAAAGGAATAAAAAAACGTTGTTTCGAAATGTTAAGTTTCGAAACATCAAACGACAGTATGAGTCTCGTATAAATTGTTGGATTTTGAATTTGAACCATCACCTGTCACAAATATGACTTGAGATAAATATTTTTTAAAAATAAGCATGTTTGATTTCTCGCACGATTGACAAAATTATGTGAATATAAACAAGGTTGAAGAATGAGATACAAGAAAGTTATAATATCACTATAAGCTCATAACATAGTAAAAATTTATAAGAAAATGTTACATAAAAAGTGAAGTTGTTCAAAGTCGGCACAAGAACAGGAACTAGTTTCGATTAGGTATCCCATTGAGCGTGAAATTTTTCGAAAAAATTTTTTTTCATCATCATCAGGAATTGACCTCTCTAGGGGTAATTTTATTTTTTTTACAATTTTTTCAATTTTTGACGAATTTTTCGATTTTTTCATTTTCAATTCCAGATGATGAAAAAAAAATTTTTCGAAAAATTTTACGTTCAGTCAATACTAGTTCCCAAAAACATCTTCTAACATTTCCTTTCTTCACATAAAAAATATAAATCTGGTTATAAAATAAGAGACTTGGTTAAATCAAAAAACAAGGCAGCGGGCTATGAGTGAGATAGAGTTATTAGAAATCATACTGGGCACTTAAGTATTTTTAAAGTTTAAGTGAAGGAATCTTGAGCTCAAAAGAAAGGTGTTGAGCAAATGGATCAAACAGACGTTCGACTTCAGCCGATGGCGACGAGTTGGAGTTAGTGGTGCTAGGTGCGGAGCTCGTCGCTGCAGTCGAGCTAGCGTCTCCCTCCGACGAGTTGCGAGTTGTTGGCAAAGTCATACTCTTTTGTGAAGTGAATGAAAGCAACGAGGGTAGGCCAGAAAATCCGAATGGCGTGAATCCTCCCAACGAATCTGGGCGATTTGGTGGAGCGCCGAAGATGGAGTTCGAGTTGCGAGTTTCGTTCATACGAGCAGCGTCTTCTTCGATTTGTTTATTCATGCACGAACATTTGCACGTGCACCGCTCATCTGGTCCAATGGCTCGCTCAGCTGTTGTAAACTAAAAATTTTTTGTATAAGGCTGCGCGGTGAATGTCGTGACCAGCTACTTGTCTTCAAGGGAAACAATTTTTGATATACAAGTTAAAAAATTTTTAAATACGATTTTTATTAAAAAAATTTTCTCAAAAACTACTTTTATATCAAAAGTTTGTTTTCCATGAAAATAAGTAGCAATGGTGCAGTGAATGTGTTACTGCCTTTGGAGTTAGACGACATGGGTTCGACCCTTTATGAGTTTATTTGTTTTTGCATCATAACTTTATTTTTCCGGAAATGGGTTTGAATTTGCCTGAATATTGACACGAAAACTCTGAATTTGGTTTCGTTCCATTATGAGTTTCATTTATGTCATTTTATTTGATCGTTTCATTCGTATCGAATTTTCAATTTTTGACGAACATTTCATCCTATCGTTTTATTCGTATCATTTGAATTTGCCTGAATATTGACACGAAAACCCTGAATTTGGTTTCGTTCCGTTATGTCGTTTCATTGTGTCGCTTTATTCGATCGTTGCATTCGTATCGTTTTATTCATTCGTTTCGTTCTATCCTCTTCGTTTCATTAGAGCCTATGCCAATTTTACCTCAGTTTGAGTAGAAGCATGAACTAGTGTGCCACGACCAAAAGCCAACAATGGTGGGCTCCGATTGAATGAATCCTGTCTTGGTATCCCTTCGGACATTTGTCTTTCCAAAAATGGTCCTCCCGCTCCAACAATCGGCATCCCAATCGACCCATTAAATCCCGGCCAAGCTCCATTTGTAGGCATTTGTCCACCCATAGGATTACGTGGTAAAATGTGCTGCTCGTCTAAAAGCATTTTTCTATAATATATAGGATATAACACATAGATATTATATATTATATAACATATATTAACTGCATCGGTGATGTAGTGGATATAATCTAGTCGTTGATCCAAAAGATCTCGGATTCGACTCCCACTGGAATCGAATTAATTTTGCCATAAAATACATATAACACGTATTATATAACACTGTTTGTTTCCTCCCTTTTGCTCACCTGGAAGAGAATTCATCGCTGGAAAACTCGGAGCTAATCCGTTAGGTGTAAATGGACTTAGAGGGGTCACTGCGTCAAATCCCGAATTGTAGGAATTCATTTGAGTATTAATCGGAGTTTGATATGCAAAGTTATTGCCAGGATTACGAAGATTGAATGTGGGGAAATGCTAAATTTGCATATTTCTACACAATATACATGAACTATGTAGAACCTTTTTGATGAAGCCAGCATAATCGAAATAAGGAAGGTTTCTTCGCACTGCCACATAAAACTTGTTAGGGAATGGTGCGAAAACAAATGGATGTTGGGATAAAAATTCCATGAATTTGCTTCGATCTAAATTTTTATGAATTCTTCGAGCTATTATACAATTCTCGAATTTTCGCGTCGATATACAGCTTTTCTTGAATCCGAGGAATCTTATCAATGTCAAATTCGGATTCCCCGCACATTTTTAGGTCGTTTTTAGGCAAAAATCGCATTTTTGCGACTTTTTGCTTCAATACACAATACGCCTTCCCTGAATCAGGGAAGCGTTTTTTCAATTCGAAAATATCAAATTCGGATTCCCCGCATGTTTTTACCCCTATAGGGGTTATTTCCAGAAAAATTTTTCACCTGAGTGCCTCCCACATATTGTGTTAGCTCCGCGCATTCCCGAATCTTGAAACTGCTTCCTTGACCCTGATTCAGAGAAATAGATGTGTGTGTTGAAGCGAAAATCTAACATATACTAATTCCTGGGAATGCGCGCAATCGATTCTCCGCATAAATTTACCATTCCCCTCCTCCAGGAAGATGATTTTGAGGCAGGAAATCCAAATTTTTTCGATTTCGCTTCAATAATGCACTAATTTCCTGAATCAAGGTCAAATAAACGTTGTAAATACCACTTACTATTTTGAATGGCCTCTTTCAAAACGACTGGAATCGTCGAGCACGAATTGAAAAATGCAAAAAGTGCATCTAAAAATTCCATGGTACTAGTTCGGAAAGAGACTCCACCCAAAAAATTTTGATTTTTTAAAAATTTTTGGGTGGGGTCGCTAATCCGAACTAGAAAATCCAAAATATTTTTTTCACTACCTGAAGAAGTGACGCCGCCACGACGCAACAAAAATCCCGACAATAGACACACAGTCACATAAACTTCCACTTGTTGAAGAAAGACAATATCGTTGTCGGTGATCTCAAAGACGTAAGAACGGCGCTCGATAAATTGACGACGTTTCAAGCTGCTCGAGCCGATGTAACGGTATAGCTCTTCACTCCCCGAATTGCTAATGCGGCTGTGCAGACTAAAACTAGGTGGGTTTTTTGTGAAAAAATTGAGATTGAAACCAACCTGGCTAGAGGTATGTGATGAGTGCCGCCTTTCGCAAAAACTGACAATAAAAATGCGATTGCTTGCAGCTCCATGTCAACTGAAAACATGAATAAATGAAATGTGGAACTAGTATCGATTAGGTATCCCACAAAATTTTTCGAAAAAAAATATTTGGAAATTGACCCCTCTAGAGGTAATTTTATGCGGGAAATCCGAATTTCATATTTCCGAGATCTGAAAATCTTCCCCCGAATCAAGAAATGGTTATATATATTCGTTTTTTGACGAATTTTTCAATCTTTGATGAATTTCCAATTTTTTTAACACATACAAACGCACAAACAAAAATGACCAAAACCGAAATAACAAAAAATATTCATTTCCAAAAATAGTGTAAACAAAAAAATTCCATATAAAAAAAATTTTTTCGAAATATTTCAGGTTCAGATACCCCAATCGATACTAGTTCCCGAAATTTGCATATTGTTGATGCTACCTGAATATGCATCTTTACTAGCTGGATGATTTCCAGAAAGCTTAAATTCAATTGCATCTAAATCGAGCTCCTTGTGCTGAATATTTTCCAAGCTGAGTTCCTAAAAAGAGACCAATGCCCTGATCAGAAATTAGTGTTCCTAAAACATACCGCATCATTTAGAGGCGCTACAAGCGAGGCAATCCATTCATTCACTTCATTTGATGTTGCATGAAATGACAAGTAAAAACCCGGGCGTAATACTGAGGTCAGGTCGGTAACTTGCTAAAAAATTTTTTGTTATATCTTGTCTTTATTGATTCAGAATGTAGCACTATGATTTTTTTCATGTTTATTTTCACGCTTACTTTTTTCACGTTTTTTATTTGAATTTTTCTCAAACATTGCATTTTGATTTTTTCCTTCTTATGCAGGATTTATACTTGCCTCGCCATGAGGCATGCCGCGGCACCAAAATGCAATTTTTGAGAAAAAAATTCAAATAAAAAACGTGAAACAAATAACATAAAAAAAGTAACATGAAAAAAGTAAGCGTGAAAAACCAATATTGCCCAAAATATTACTTGATCGCAAAAATCTTTCAACTGAAAAGAAATTGTAGCCTGCATTGGTCTAGTGCATGCAATCAGACCAGCCTTAGAACTAAGCCAACTAATTTGACCGGAGCCCCGTAAAAGGTTGTTAGCGATGGGAACATTGAAGTTTGGAAAATTTGGTGGTAGTGGTAAATCCATCCTAAATATTATATGATAAAAATGTTCGTTTTGTTTTAAAAATGGAAAATTTCGCAAAAAATGAGACATGTTCATTCCGCGAGTACAATGGTGGTTTGACATGAGTAAAGAAAGAATCGTGTGTGTTTGTAGAAAAAACGCCATTATGTATAAAAATGCGTATTGTTTCAAAATTTCCCGCGAAATTCAAACGTTGAAATAAAGAATTGTTAGTTTGAAAAAAAAGTATTTTATAACAAATGAAATTAAACACTCTGTTATATTTCCAAAAAAGAATTTTTTTCAAGGAAAAACCGAATTTTTCATGAAGAATCGATTTTTTTTTTCCAAGAAAAATCGGTACTACTCAGCATTCGCTGTCGCAAGTGACAGGGCTATTTTTCGAAAAAAAATTTTCGGAAAAATAGCCCAGTCATTTGCGGCAGCTAATGCCTAGTAGTACCAAACTTTTTTATGCTTTTGAGGATTTCTTCGGAAATACAAAGACTTAGGAACACAAACGGGCATAAGGCGCATTTTTTTTGGCCAAATCAGCAAAAGATCTTTTCACTAAGTTTTTACTCTTTGATAAGTTCGACAAAAAGTATGATCCAAACATCCCCCCCCCTATACCAGCTTATGTCAAACATAACTTTTAATCTATAAATGATCTTTTTATGAAACGTTTTGTAGAAGGTTCTTCGTGTAACGAGCAATCTGTTTCACCTATACTATGACCATTAAAACCTTTGGATGAAGTTACAAATTAGTAAAATCTCTTTGATGAATAGGTCTTTTCACTAAGTTTTTGCTTTTTG
>OZJO01001011.1:50033-63797 GCA_900406225.1 Acrobeloides nanus | reverse complement strand
CAATCGATTCCTCACATAAAATTACCCCCTAGATGTGTCTTTTTTACGAAATTTGAAGAAAAAAAATTTCCGGCTTCAGACTTTTTCTCGCTTCGAACAGACGTGTAACGTTGGGCCAGCAATTTCGATCCTACTAGGGCGAAGATTTCAATATACAAAAAGACTTTCCTTACAAAGAATGGAACAAAAATTTTTTGCTCTATTGTTTATAAGAAAAGTTTTTTGTAGATCAAAATTTTTGCCTTAGTGGGATCGAACCTGTGGATCTAACGTTGCATAATTTGCCAGATCGGATGAACGGTTTCCTATCCACTTCACGAACTAGCCGACATTCTTCGTAAAGCTGTGTGTGTGGCAAAATAGCCATTTTTTATTTTTTTTTGCGTGCTGAACTTTTTTGTCTTTTATCAATGTTTTAGATTCGCATGCTCTTTGCAGTACCTCCAATTCTTGTAGCGATCGCAAAAAGTCCAACTATTGATAAATATGATTTATCGAGTCTTGAATTTATGTTGACAGGTGCAGCACCAACAGGAAAAGATTTAATTGAAGAAGTTTATAAAAGGCTGCCAAAGTTAAAATACATTATGCAAGGTATTAACATATCTATGTCAAAAACAGTTAGATTCATATCAGGGCAGAGAGGTCCATATTTTCCAAAAATTTTCGAGGGGATAAAGGGGCAACTTCGAAAATTCTGCGACCCTTCCTCGAGTCGACGATCAAAAAAGGACGCAAAAATCGCATTATTTTGACGGGGGGAGGGCATTCCAGAGATTTCTGACCGTGTTGAGAGAGCTATTCTTCACAGCTTTGAGACTCGATGTCGGCACGATGAGTTGGAGCTCATGGACAAGTTTTGTGCTCTGTCGTATGTTCTCGTTGACACTTTAGACGATCTGGAAGAGTTCTTCGGCCGGTGACGAGTGGTGAGATAGGTTGCACGTTTCTCCATAACCATCTAGCTAATTGGCCTCCAATACAGCATTTCAAGCAGTTCCGGGTATAGACAACAAAATTGTTGGTCGTAAGTTTGATGGCGAATTTTTTTATGCGCTCAATTGAGTTCTGAAGGACAACTTGCGAAGGGTTAAAACAAACATTCTCACCACACGGATAAAAGAACTCAAGGGACCGATGGGAATTATTTAGATAGTACAAGGGTGCATACCAATTCTAGGTTTTTATAGGATTTGGCATGACCGAATGCTCAATGTCCGCCTTTTTGCCTACTTTATCAAGAAAGAAATATATCGCAGTTGGAAAACTGAATTCGAACTATGAAATGAAGTTAAATTTTTGACTTAAGACATACTTTCTTGAACATTAAAAGATCGTTCGTAGTGTTGCTCAAACGGTAAAAAATCGATCAAGTTTACCGATTTTCCGCAAATTTACCAAAATTTTGGTAAACTTTACCGAGCTTCTGAAAAGTTTACCGAAACTTCGATATACTTTACCGAGCGTCAGTAAAGTTTACCGAAAAATTTAGGGTCATTTTTGAGAAAATTTCGAAAAATAAAACTAAATTTTAGACCACGTTCAATGAGGTATAAGAGCCGAAGTAGCTCCAAACAGTTCTTTTGAGAAAAACAAATTTTTAGATCGTCGACATTGAAACTCGAAAAGAGCTCCCACGAGGGCAACCAGGCGAGATTTGCTTCAGAAGTCCTACAATAATGCTGGGATATTTGAATCGCCCCGATGCGACGGCAGAAACTATAGACGCCGAAGGTTATCTTATAACAGGCTAGTTTCTTTAATTCTGCATATGACTATATATCAAATTTTTAGGGGATATAGGCTATCTCGATGAAGAAAACTGGCTTTACATTGTCGACCGCCAAAAAGAACTCATAAAAGTCAAAGGATACCAAGTCCCTCCGGCGGAACTAGAAGATTTACTTCTCTCCCATCCTGAGATCCAAGATTGCGCTATTATTGGTATACCCGATGCCAAAAATGGCGAAGTCCCAAAAGCTTTTGTGGTAAGAAAAAATGACCAACTTTCTGAACAAGAAGTTATTGCATTTGTCAAAAGTAGCTCGCTTTTAAAAATAAAAATGGAAAATTTCTTTAGACAATGTTGCTCCGTATAAGCAATTGCATGGTGGCGTAGAATTTATTAAAGAAATCCCAAAATCACCAGCAGGAAAGATTTTAAGAAGATTTTTAAGAGAACATGAACGACTCAAAGAAACACATAAAAATTCAAAATCCAAAATTTGATTTTTTTAAAATTTTGCAATAGAAAAGTTTTTAGTTACTTAAAGAAATAAAGTTTCAACACTTTTAATTCTAGCGCTCGGATGACCTCTGATTAGTCGTAACAGATGGTTTATGTCGGATTTGTAAATTGACCGTAGCAACATTATTTGCGGACATCTTTTTAGCCATTTCTCGAATGCATGGAATCCATAAAAGATAACGCAATTGTTTTTTGAAAGCTGCTCGATGCTCGGTACTAAAATAGTTAGTCTTTTTAGTCTTTATACAGGTCAGGGCCCTTAACACGGGAATACTCATTTAAATTTCCGGTATATTCTGTTATTTTAAGCTATTCTGAGCAATATTTACAAAAAATTTTGAAAAAAAGTTGTTAAAAAAATTCATGTTAAATTATAAGCAAAATTAAAAATCACGATTTTTATCGTGAACTTGTCTCATTGGTAGTGCTCAATATTCGAGTCTAAGGTTCTTGGGTTCGAATCCCACCTGAGTCGTTTTAATTTTGTCATTTGAATGCTTCGGCCCTTTCGAGCTCTGCTACAAACAAAAAATTTTAAAGAGAATAAACAAAACTTTTCGCGTAATCTAATTTTGAACTGCCATACCTAAAAATAAAGTAAACAACATAGTTGAGTGACATTCCTAAATTCATAAGAATCGACACATACATGCACCACATCCGAATCTTCTGCCATGGTGACACCAGCGCCACAAAATAATATAAAAACATTGTTATTGGCCAAGAAATCAAAACAATTATCGTGATAACTGTTAAAGATTTTATGAGGCGTTGTTGAAGATCAGAGCTTTGATCTTAATTTTCAAATTTTATATAAATATTCATTCGATTGGCCTACTTTTTCTACACTTTATGAGTACCCAAATAACCAAATAAGCTATAACCATGAGCAAGCCAATGATAATAATTTCAAATTGGCGAATATCTGCTAATTGGCCTTGAAAGAAATCGGAGATGACACAATTGACTTCGCTAAAAAACTTTTTTTTAAGAAATGAAAGATCCGCCGCATCGGAGGTGGGATCGGTATTAACCCGTTTATACCGACATGTCAATTTTCGGCGAAAATCGAAAAAATTGTACAAGAGCTAGGTAGTCGAAAAGGCCACTCATGGGGTTTTATATGAGTTGAATCGATTGCGCGCATTCCCGAAGCATGAAATACTTTATTGAGAAGTTTGCAAGCTTGCGTTTTCTTGGCTACTTCAGAAGTATTGATTGGAAAATCATCGATTGCTATGCTTCTATGTATGCGACTTGAATGCTGTCGTCGTCTTTGAAGTTTGGATCCGGGCCAGCTGGGAAACGTGATAAGGTATCAGCGTTTGCATGCTTCTTGGTTGGCTTGTATTTGATGTCGAAACTGTATTCCATAAGTGTCAGTGACCATCGCTGAAGTCGTTTAGCGGTGTAGACACTATATCTTTTGCTGGATGGAACAGAGGGACGAACGGTTGGTGATCTGTATAGAATGTAAAGTGTCGACCAGCAAGGTATTGATAATTCTGAGGAAGAGAGGACTAGATCACTACACTCAGCATGTGATTAGGCGGAGCATTCTTGATAAATGCATAAGCGTAGGTATAAAGCATCAATGACCGAATTAATCATATTTTCAACATTTCATAATAAATGATAAAAGTGCAAAAATATATCACAATAGATTTACACTAATCCATTTTTGAAGAAGTCTCGAACTTTTCAACAATATTTCATAAACTTGAGTTTAGGTTTCTACGGATACCATGCATAGAAAACCCCCAGGGGTGGCCTTTTCTACCTAGTCTCTCGTACGATTTATCGGCAAAGATGGATTAAATAAAAAATGATGCCTACATGTTAGGATTATTGGACATTACCCAGTAAGAAAGATATATCCAAACTAGGCTATAAGCTAACGGTATTAGTAAAACTATAGTTAAATACATGCTTTTGTTTCTTTTGAGGTATCTAAATCACTTGTTTAAAATGCAAAACAGAAAAAATTGAGAATTAAAAAATTACGTGGCCGGAAAAACTATGCAATATACTCTATCCAAGCCAATTATTAGTGTGAGTAACATACACGAATCGAAGAAAAAGCTAAGATTGAAAAATTTTCGAAAACAATCCTAATAAGCCTACTTGGGTACCAATTGCTTATACCAACACCACTCTAGGGTCACACTATTTATGCCACTCAAAATAACATAGCCAAAAATGAACTGTCCACATAAAGAACCTGTTTCGCTGAGAGCATTAATAGCTATGAGGATGTGGCAAGAGGTATGAAGAGATCTGAAAATTTTGTCATTTTTAGTGCAATAATGGGGATCATGAGGATATTTCTTTATGCGCTTCGCACTGGCGCGAGACGAATTTTTTGCGCACGGTGCGCGACCAATTCTGTTAGGGGTATTGTACACGAGTGATGACCACCTAGGGAGGGTGATCAAATAGCCTCGCCCCCCCCCTTGGTCATGTACCTGCTTCGAATAGTTGCTATAATAATTGATAAGTTGCCAAAACATCCCAATAAAGCAATGATGAGGTTTGTTACCATCGGTGGTACAAGTTCAATGTCTACTTTAGGATTCTAAGCATTTTTACAATTTGAGAATCAGATCCATAACTTACTGTAGCGTTTCCTGACATTCGAAAAAACCAGATTTAAAAAATTCAACATGTGGAAATGAATTTTATTTGAAATATTGATCCTGGGAATTTAAATTAGCCCATAAGATCACCTATTATATTCTATGAGAAAATGTGGCGTTTTGAATTGCAAAGTTTTGAAAAACGTGAGAATAATACTAAAAATAATAAATAGTCTGTTTCCTGGAAAGAATCCATCAGACGTTTCGGAACTATTACGCAATAGGGCCACCCACGTGAAAATTTTTCTGGCAATACCCCTCTAGGGGTGAAGACATGTGGAGAATTCGAATTTGACATTTTCGAAGCGCAAAAACGCTTCCCTGATTCAGGGAAGGCGTATTGTGTGTTGAAGCGAAAAGTCGAAAAAATGTGATTTTTGCCTAAAAAAATTCTCGCATGTTTTTACCCTTTTGCGGTAAAAACATGCGGGGAACCCGAATTTGACATAAAATTCCTCGAATTCAAAAAAAGCTGTATATCGACGCGAAAATTCAAGAAAATTATTTGTTCATTGGGCTTTAAAATTTGTGTATTATTAAATACGATTGTGTATGAGTAAAAATCGAATTTTCGCGTTGATACACAGCTTTTCTTGCATTCGAAGAATTTTATAAATGTCAAATTCGGATTCCCCACACATTTTACCCCAAAAGGAGGTCGTTTTTAGGCAAAAATCGCATTTTTGCAACTTTTCGCTTCAATACACAATACGCCTTCCTTGAATCAGGGAAGCGTTTTTTCGATCCCTGGGATATAATTTTTTGAAAGATGTAAAAACTAGTGAAAGCTTGAAAAATTTATTTTGAAAATCAAACATAAGGCACAACTAGTATAAAAATTTTTTTCAAAATGGATCCGCATACAGTTCTTCTTTAGGCTTACTAGTGTCAATGTATACAGGTTGCGGTTCTTTGAGTTTTTCCTACAAAAAATTTTTATATTACTATAATAGAAGTTTGTCTTACCAAATAACGCCGTTTCTTCTCCTCAGCCAATTCGATGTGTTGATGAGGAGCAAAAATTTTTCGATTATCTAGATTTATGCATCGAGCATGTTCTAGCTCAAAGCTTTCTGTAAGCTGTGTTTCTATGAGATTGAAAAATTTTGTCCACACATTTGTAATCATTTCGGGAGAATAATTTTTCTTGAAGAACTCATTTTGCCTCTTTTCTCTACAAGTCTCAACGTGAGTGCCTGGTTCTAGCTAAAAATATAAATTTAACATAGAACATCATAAGTACTAATATTGTAAGATTTTAGGGTCCTTTCCAAAACCAAAAAATTGGGAACTACACAATAGAGTGGGGTGCCAACAAAATTTTTGAAATTTTTTTCTGAAAATGCCACCTCTAGGGGTACAAGCATGTATGGGCAAGCAGGGGGTACTGGGCCCCAAAATACGAATTGATCCATTAATTTTTCCCCGATACGACGAATTAGGGAGGTACAGTACCCCCCCCCCCCCCCCCCCCCCCCCTTGCCCATGTATGGATACAAATGTGAGTGAAATCCAAATTAGACATTTATGAAGTGAAAAAATACGTCCCTGATTCAGGGAAGGCCTGTATATTAAAGCAAAAATTCACAAAAATGCGATTTTTCAACTTTTCGCTTCAATACACAGGCCTTCCCTGAATCAGGAAAGCGTTTTTTCGCTTCGAAAATGTCAAATTCGGATCCCCCGCATGTTTTTACCTTTAGAGGTGTCATTTTCAGAAGAAGAATTTTCGAAATTTTTTTCACGTGGGTGGCCCTCCCCCTATTGTGTAGAAGCTCCAAAAATTGAAAGCCATTGTCTAAAATGGGACATGGAACAGTCTGCATATCGTAGTGGTAAAACTCCAGATTTTCGTGCTGGTATGGCTCCCAACCAAGTCTAACAACTTTTGCAGCGCTGGGAGCCGAACCAGGAGTTTGTTGTATGAAAACCTGGAGTTTTGCCACTATGCTATGCAGGATGATACACATCCCTTCTTTATACAGGATGGGCCAAAAAAAATGCCTGATACAGAAAATGATCATTTTCACTTTTCTTTAAAAATAATCATATTCGCTTCAAATCCAATCTTTCCCTGAATCAGGGAAGCATTTTCACACTCCAAGAATGCGCTCCATCGATTCCCCGCATAAAATTACCCGTAGAGGGCTCAAAAAGCTACTTTTTTTGGCCCACCTTGTACAACTTTTCCCCTTCGTGCGCTAAGAAAACTTGGCTTGATTTTTTTCACTAGATCTTACCTTTTCTCCAGTCAAATAAGGAATAAATTCCCGAATTATGACTACCATAAATATCGTAAAATAATTTGTCTGTAGCCCATTTTGATTATTGTGCAAAAAGGGAATTTTCGCATGAAGCCTGCCCGTTTTTCTCACTAACAACCAAGCGCCCATAAAATTTTGCGTAAATCCCATCATTGTGACAATCTAAAAAACTCAATTTTAAAACATTTTCGATTAAAAAATTTATTAC
Source organism: Acrobeloides nanus (assembly GCA_900406225.1). Taxonomy (NCBI): domain Eukaryota; kingdom Metazoa; phylum Nematoda; class Chromadorea; order Rhabditida; family Cephalobidae; genus Acrobeloides; species Acrobeloides nanus. The sequence goes on along the minus strand of OZJO01001011.1, from coordinate 56,441 downwards.
ATGTTCAAAAAAAGTTGTCACTTGTGACACTTGGCGGCCAATCACCGGCCTTTTTAACCATGTGTCTAAATTTTCTCTCGTGTTTTCTAGTCCAAAAACCTAAACAATTTTGATTCCATGTGAAAGGGCATAAGATTCTGAGCATTTTTTGCTTTTGAACCACTACTTGAAAATCTAACGTAAAAAGTTATGAGTGAAACAAAAAAAGTTCAAACGAGTTTGAACATTGAAACGAAGGGATTGAATTTAAAAAATTTCAGTTTTTGCTTATAAAGTTTAAAAATTTAAAGGTTTAATTAAAAAAGAAAAGCGATATTTTTCATAGCTCAATGAGACGAATAAAATGACTTCAAAATTATCGAATTTGAAAATAGTTTTGGGTTATTGAAGCGAAAACTCTGATTCATGTTTTTCGCTTCAATAACCCAAAACAATTTTCAAATTCGATAATTTTGAAGTCATTTTATTCGTCTCATTGAGCTATGAAAAGTTCTGCTTTTCTTTTTTAATTAAACCTTTAAATTTTTAAACTTTATAAGCAAAACTGAATTTGTTTTTAAATTCAATCCTTTCGTTTCAATGTTCAAACTTGTTTGAACATTTTTTTGTTTTGCTCATATCTCTTTACCATTAGATTTTCAAGTAGTGGTCCAAAAGCAAAAAATGCTCAGAATTTTATGCTCTATCACATGGAATCAACTCCTCACAAGTGGAGGTATACGTGGGCAAGCAGGGGGGGGGAGACAGGGATCCAAAATAAGAAGTAGTCTTTGTATACGTAAATTTTTCGGATTTGCAATTTGACGACTTTTTTTTGGCCGCCAACTCGAGGTCGTAAAATTTACGAATTTGCTCCTATACCCCCGAAAACAAGAAGTGGGTTCATGTATTTTGGTCAAAAAATTTAAGAAATGGTCCAAATTTAAGAAGTGGGTTCAAATGTTAGGCTAATACATAAGGGGGACTCTTATGTGTTTGGGCAAAATAAGAAGTGGTATCACAATTTTTTGGCCAATAAAAAGAAGTAGGGGGGACAGTCTCCCCCCCCCTCTTTCCCATGTATGAGTGGAGGGGTCTGAAAAATTTTGTTTGGCCTAACCTTTTTGAGCTCTGGAGCTACTTTGCCAATAATATAAACAAAAGTGCTGCCGATAAGTATTTTGGGATTGTGGAGTCTCTAAAAATAAAATGTTGTTTCAAGTAAAGCCCATTTCCAACCCCAAATGCTAAACTTTTTTGGAACATAGATGCCAGGTTCAATCCCCGATAAGGTCGAAACTTTCGTAAACTTTTGAATATCCAACTTTTTGAAACTTGTTGGAAAAACTTTTTTGCCTTATTTTGCAAAAAATTTTTCCGAAATTCAACAGTTTTGACCCTAGCGGGATCGAACCTGACGGGCCCAACGTTGCTTAACTTGTCAGATCGGACGGGATCACTCTCTAACAAGAAAGCTGGATGCACATAGCCTAACTGCTACTAAAATTGGTTCTTTGAAGATGCGAAAAATGACCATTTTCAAAAGCACAATTTTTTCCTGTATATGCTGAATACGGTGCAATCAGTCTTTTTGAGAATAAGTCATGTTTTCGTGTTAGTATACAACTTTTTCAAAAATTGGAGTTTTTCAATGTTGCAACTTAATGTTCAAATGTTGATACTTGGCTATAGAAGTCGATTTTTGACAAAATTTTTTACTGCACTATGGTTTTTCTAGGCAGAGAATCGATTGCGCGTATAGCCGCGACATGAAAATGCTTCCCTGAATCAGGGAATATAACAATTTTGAGCCATTTTAGAGGTATGCCCCATGTAGAGGTAACTTCCCATGGTCAAAATCAAAAAATTCTTTTAGATTCGTGTTCTCCATGCCAAAAAAAACCCCGTATCGAATTTTCAAAAGTTCTCCAAATTGGCTGAATTTTTGCATACGGGGGTGTTTTTGGCATGGAGAAAACGAAATAAAAGAATTTTTTGACTTTTACCATAGAAAGTTACAAGGGGCATACCTCTAAAATGGCTCAAAAAGTTATATTCCCTGATTTAGGGTCAGAGAAGCCTACGCGCAATCGATTCCCCACCTAGAAAAACTCTAATAAGGTCAAAATTTTCGTCAAAAATCAACTTTTATAGCCAAATATCAACATTTGAAAATTAAGTTGCAATATTGAAAAAATCCAATTTGTTGAAAAAGTTGTATATTAACACGAAAACATGATTTATTCTCAAAAAGATTGATTAGATCGTATTCTGCATACTACACTCTTTACTACTACTGAAAAAAATTTTCATCGAAAATGGATTGCTGGATCGAGATCCAGAAATCCATTTTCGATGAAAATTTTTTTTGAGAATAAGTCATGTTTTCGTGTTAATATACAACTTTTTCAAAATAGGAAAAAACTTTTCGAACAACCTAATAGTTAAAAATTGAGTATATATACCTTATATGATTCATATAAACACATTTTTTCTTTCTTACTAAAATCTTTTTCGAATGGGTTATAATATTCACTAACTACAACAGAACCGGACAATTCTTTTACAGGTTTACAAGCACCAGATCCCATTGTCTTTCACCATACAACTGCATATCATGAATCAAACTGCATTTGTTAATTTCAAATTAAGTGTTTGGGCGTTACTAGTACATAACAAATTGAATAACACAAAAACGTCCGTTGATTAACGTGTGAGAATGAATGAATAACATCAATAGAGCTCTTATGTTTGTAGTCATAGCTAGTTAGGAAAAAGGCGAGCGCCCATGGGTATTTTCTTTTACCTCCGTTTCAATAGCTTGCCTCTTCGTGTTTCCGCTAAAAATCTTGTCGCGAGGATTAATAATCGTATCTGTGAAAATTTTCAATAGGCTCAAAGTCTTAGTATGCTTGTTCATACAATCGGTTTATAAACAAAAGAAATCTTACTTCTTTTGTCGTGGGCTTAGGAATCGTCTCGATGTTGGGCGTATGACGACGAAAAGTCAAGATGAGGTAAATATTTGAATTTTATTTTTTGAAAAAATGAAAATATTTACATACAATTTACAGGAAAAGTCACACTGCCAAGATTAGAAACAAAAGTTCCAACACGAATCTAACAGGATGTCTCAAAATAACTCGAAACAAATAAAATGATCATAGCTGTACAAAGAGGGGGTACTGGCCCCTAAATACGACGTGGTTGTTTAAAAATTTTCGGCACAAAGACGAAGTGGGGGGGGGGGGTACAGTACCCCCTTGTTCAGCTATGAAAATGACCTTAAAGGACCAGTCCAGTGGGAAAAAATGCCATGTTTTGCTGATATTCGAAAAGTACATGAAAAATGGAGCATTTTTTGTTTTTACGGCATGTTCTGAATCGTTGTAGTTTTCGAGAAAATTGCGAATTTGAAATTTTTTATGGTTATTGAAACGAAAACATGATTCAGAGTTTTCGTTTCAATAACCCAAAACAATTTTCAAATTGGATACTTTTGGTGTCATTTTGTTCATCTCATCTTGCTAAACAAAATATCTACAATGTTCATTTGATGAAAAATTTTAAAAATCGATTAAAATTCAAAAAAGTTTGTGTATTACAACGAAAACATGTACACAAATTCAAAATTTCAAACGCAATTTTCTCAAAAACTACAACAATTCAGAGCATGCTGTAAAAACAAAAAATGCTCTATTTTTCATGAACTTTCCGAATATCAACAAAAATTGGCAACTTTTTTTCCCACTGGACTGGCTATGAATCTTTCGAACGTTCTTATAGTACTCTTGAAATTCGTAAACATGTTTAAACACGTTCTAGTGTATTAGTCTCTAGGTAAAGTGGTAAAGCTCTCGCTTTGCACTCCGAAGGATGAGAGTTCGATCCCGGAGGTCGAAATCAGGGATATTACAGTTCAAGATTTCATACAAACTACAAAAAATCTGATTTCGACCTCCTGGATCGAGCCCTCGCCCTTCGGAGTGCAAAGAGCTTTACCACTTGACCATCTCATCGGACTTTTTTTCCTATTGTCGGTGGAAATGGACTTTAAAAAACCCCATGGATCACTCTGTATAAGAAGATAAATAATAAATATTTCTTAAATTAATCATCATCTTCTATGGGCCGAAAACCGGGATGTTGACCAGCCCATATACTAAACGTATCACTTTGTTCATTAAACTCCTTGACTAAGCCCCTCACATAACCCTTCTTCATATGAGTTATGGTGAATTTGGCCAGTTTTCTCCATGCCTCAGTGGCATCCTTTTTCTTTTCCTCATCGAAATTTTCAAAGGAAGCAATATGTTCTGATAACGACATATCCAGGGCGTCCTAAAAATTGTTTGTTTATTTTTATATAATTTAATACATGCCAAATAAATATTCCAAAAGAGTGGCTTGAAACCTCTATATGAGTATTGAACATGTTTTTCGCCAATATATCGTAAATATTCAGCCATTGTGTGAGGTTCATTTAAAGATTCTATGCAATGACAAACGACCTAGAAAAGGATTGTGAAAGAGGGTGAAAAGAAGGGAACATCTTTTCAAACCAAATAAAAAAGGTCGAAAAATCTATATTTTCCATGAATCAGGGTCAAGGAAGCATTTTCACGCTTCGGGAATGCGCGCAATCAATTTCCACATGATTTTATCCCTATATAGACTGTTTTGACAAAAAAAATTTTTGAGAATGGTCCCTTCTTTTCGCCTCCTTTAAAGTTAATAATAGTAACGCATAAATACGCATGAAAATTATTTTTTATGTAATTACACATTCATCTATGATATCATGTGAATAATTGCGTAAGCAATGACAGAAACGGATGTAAAAATAACTTCTCATATTGGAAAATAGAGCAGGAAAAATCGATAAAAATCGTTCTGTTTTGGTCGGTTATTTTTCTTTCGGTTACGGTTATTTTCGGTTTTTTCGACTTTTTCGGTTTCTTTTCGACTTTTTTTTCATTTTTTCGGCTTTTTTCGCCAAAATTTTTTCGAAAATGGTAGTTTTTAAGCTGAAAATGCTAAGAAAATGACGATTTTAGATGAAAAAATGGAAAATTTTGGACATTTTTTGGTGAAAAAAGCATTTAAAGAAACGAAAAAAGTCGATTCATCGATTTTTTTATCGGTTTTACGGTTATTTTAACCATCGGTTACGGTTTCGGCCGGTTATTTTTCTTTCTGTTACGGTTTTTTATCTGTTAATCAAACATGCAGTTTCGGTTACGGCTTCGGTTATCCCTGCTCTATTGGAAAAGAGGTTAGTTATTTAAATTACACGCTTTTGTTAAAACATAAACTGCGGAATGAAATTAAATTAATCTCAGCTCAAATCAGGGCTGTAGCGGAACAGGTTCAATAATCGGAACCGGAACGGAAATAGAACCAAGAAAAAGGCCCGGAATTTAAAGGTCCAGTTCAGTCTGTTACAACCATATGAAAAAATGATATATTCGGAAAGATCATGAAAAATGGAGCATTCTTTGTTTTTACGTCAACATTTGAATCGTTGTAGTTTTCGAGATAATTGCGTTTGAAATTTTGAAATTGTGTACAAGCTCTTTGTTGTAATGCACAAACTTTTTTGAATTTTTTGCGGAAAAATCGATTTTTGCATCGATTTTTTAAATTTTCATAAAATGAACATTGTAGCAATTTTTTATAGCTAAATGAGACGAACAAAATGACACCAAAATGATCCAATTTGAACATTGTTTTGGGTTATTGAAACGAAAACCCTGATTTCATGTTTTCGTTTCAATAACCCAAAAAATGTTTAAATTGGATAATTTTGGTGTCATTTTGTTCGTCGCATTTAGATATAAAAAATTGCTACAATGTTCATTTTATGAAAATTTAAAAATCGATGCAAAAATCGATTTTTCTGCAAAAAATTCAAAAAGTTTGTGTATTACAACGAAGAGCTTGTAACAAATTCAACATTTTAAACGCACTTATCTCGAAAACTACAACGATTCAGAACATGACGTAAAAACAAAAAATGCTCCATTTTTCATGATCTTTCCGAATATATCATTTTTTTTTCATATGGTTGTATCTGACTGGATTGGTCCTTTAACGGAACCAGAACGAAACTACAGCCCTGGTTCAAATTCCCCATCTAGAGATGGCCAAAAAGTTACGAAAATCGTAAACTTTGAAAAATGTAAAAATTTTAAAAAAAGCATTTATTTTTATATTATTAGTGTTTTTATAAAGGAAAGAAATTAATTCTGAACTTTTTTCTTCGTAAAAAATTTTACGAAAATTTCGATTCGTAAAATTTTTTACGATCGTAAACTTTTTTACGAAAAATTGAAAAAAAAATTTGCCATAATTTATATATATTCGGAAAATTCATGAAAAATGGAGCATTTTTTGTTTTTACAGTAAATTCTGAATCGTTACCGTTGT
>OZJO01001011.1:0-41065 GCA_900406225.1 Acrobeloides nanus | reverse complement strand
TTACGTAAGCTTTTCTAATGCCCATACGTTCGGCGGCTATAAGACATTTTTTGTATCTAAATTGGGGAAGTTATTAAAGGACTAATTCACTCGGAAAAACCCCTATATAAATATAATTTATTCGGAAAGACCATGAAAAATAGATCATTTTTCGTTTTTATAACAACCTCTGAATCGTTGTAGTTTTCGAATTGACTTTGAAATTTGAATTTGTGTACATGTTTTCGTTGTAATACACAAACTTTTTTGAATTTTTTTGCACTAAAAACGCCGAATTTTAATGTAAATATCTTTACTATTGAATAGTAACGTTTAAAAATAATTGATTTTCATTTTTTGAGCAAAAAAGACAATTTTTGTGCAAAAAATTTGAAAAAGCATATGTTTTCGTTGTAATAAGCAAACTTTTTCAAATTTTTTGCATAAAGATCAACTTTTTTTGCTAAAACAATGAAAAATAAATTATTTTTAAACGTTACTAATTTATAATTTACAATAGTAAAGATATTTACATTGAGATTTGACGACTTTAGTGCAAAAATTCAAACAAGTTTGTGTATTACAACGAAAACATGTACACAAATTCAAAATTTCAAACGCAATTATCTCGAAAACCACAGTGATTCAGAGGTTGTTGTAAAAACGAAAAATGTTTCATTTTTCATGGTTTTTCCGAATCTATTATTTTTTTAATATAAACCCTATATGTTTATATAGGGTTTTTCCGAGTGGACTGGTTCATTTAAATTGTAAAATTTAAGTGATTTTTACCTTTCTGATTCAAAAACTTGTGCATTAAAAGCCATGACGGTTCTGATTCCACTAATAACTTCTTCTGCGATGGCTCCGGCTACACCATACGCAGAGATTTCTTTTCGGGTGAATTTTGACATAGCCTATAAAAAAAGAGATTTCATAAATTGTGTATAGAGAATTTCTCGGCCATGAGAAAAAATTATCACCCATGGTGAAGTGGTAAAAGACTCATTTTGCACTCGAATAGTCGAGGGTGCGATCTCGCCAGAGTGAAAATTTGTTTGATCTATTCACAAAAAGTTACCCTAGCCGATCCATATAGAGACGAAACGACAAACGGACAAACAATCAACATCACTATTGTGAGCTGCCAACTAAAATTTTAATTTTTACAAATTTTTAATTTTCCCTAACCTCATAGTCGCGCCAATAACTATACCACTGATCATACAAGCAATAGATTGCACCACTGTGGCTAGTTTATCACTCATACCTTCTTTAATTTTTTCTATTCCTCTAAAAAAAATTTGAAATTGTACAGGGTGGCGCAAAAAAAGTTCCACTTTACCATTTTTTTCATGAATTTTGGACCCAAAAAATATTTTCCTAAAAATGATCCGGGGTAACTCGATGCGGGAAATCGATTGCATGTATTCCCAAAGCTTGAAAACGAATCGATTGCGCGCACCCGGTAAGTATTTTGAAGCTTCGGGAATACGCGCAATCGATTCTCCGCATCGAAAACCCTCAGAAACAAATATTTTCATATAAAAAACTAAAAAAAAAGTTGATTTTCGTTTCAATACACTGACCCTGAATCAGGGGCAGGGAAACATTTTCAAGCTTCGAGAATGCGCGCAATCGATTCCCCGTATCGAAAAACCATAGGTAGTCGGATATCTGGTCAAAATCCGAATTTTTTTATTTTCGTTTCAACACGCTACCCTAAATCAGGGCCAAGAAAGCATTTTCAAGCTTCAGAATGCGCGCAATCGATTTTCCGCATCGAATTACCCCGGGTCATTTTTAGGAAAATAATTTTTAGATCCAACATTCATAAAAAGTGGAACTTTTTTGCACCACTCTGTACAAAAATCTGTACTTAAACGAGAAAAAACTTACGATGACATTTTTTGTGTTAGTGCACCAACTTCATTTTTGTCAAACCATTCCATGTCTTGATTTAATATTGCGTAGAAAAATCTTTTTCTAATTTTATGAATTTGGCGTTCAACTATAGTAAATGCTGCTCCATACTAAAAATTTTTTCAAAAATTTAAAATTTTTCTTTAAAATGTCTATTTTCCTATTTTTATGCAAATTTTTTAATTTAAAAAATATATATAATAACCCTAAAAAAAGCAATTTTGCGATTTTTGCGTGATTTTTTCAAATTTTTTTCACCAAAATAACCCTGTGAGGTGTTTTTCTAAGCGAAGAATCGATTGATTGCATTCCCGTCCCTGATAACGCTCCTCTGATCCTGATTCAGGAAAGAGATGTGTGTATTGAAGCGAAAATAGGCTAATACAGAGTTGAGAAAGCGTTTTTAAGATCCGGCAATCGATTCATCGATAGAAAAACCCCTATAGGGTTATTTTAGTGAAAATTAAAAAATTTGAAAAAAAATCGTAAAATTGCCCTTTTTTGGGGGCACCCTGTATTATTCTTCTTACCGCCAAAATATTCAAAATAAACGAGCCAAAACCAAGCCCAGCGTATCCCCAAACATATGTCATAATGTCACTCGAAAATTGATCGATATCCAACTTTCCTTGGTCATAATCGCTTTGTCCCTTGGTAAGCACATCGACAATCCCGCGAAAAACCAAGGAAGTCATTGGAGTAACTATCCCAAAAACTACATTTAGGACAAAACTTAATACCAGTAGTATCCAATCCCAACAATCCGCAAATCTCATCTGAAAATTTACGTGTAAAAGTGCGCAAAAATAAAATTTCCTACCATTTTGTAAAATGATGCATCTTCAAATTGAGTCGAGGTCTTTTCGATCTTTTTATTCGCTGCTTTTTCTCGAGCCATGATGCTTTTTCTTTAGTTTATTACACTGGATGTCTGAAAATTTATCCGACATGCATATACATAACATATACATAATGGATAAATGAGTGGTCAATAGCCCGGCACTAATCCGGAACAGAGGATCCACTTTTCAAAAAAAATTTGTGTGAAAATGACCACCCTAGGAGGTAATTTTATGCGCGGAAATACCCCACTATGGTCATGATCAACTTTTTTCTCTAAAAAATAGGCATTTTTGTTGTAAAAATTGAAATTTTGTCGATTTTGGCAATTTTTTATTGTAAATTATTCAAAAGTTTGGCCCACAAACATAAGGGGGACCATTAGGAAAAATTTTCATCTTTTTCGATTTCGTGGAGGGGGATTGCCTCTCACTACGTGCCTGATCACGTGATTAATGACCTGACCCCCCCCCCTCCCACATTGATCAGCGTGATCATTTCAGCTACCCCCCTCAACCTGATCACGTGATATGTGAACGACCCCTATAGGAAAATAAACGAGAAAAAATCAAGTCAAAAAGGCATTTTCAAACTGAATCCCGGTGGACTTTTTTTCTCGCATTTATAAACACTGAAAATTTTTATTACGTTTAACACAAATCATACGTAAATTAGACCCAAAAGTTAATCCCTATTATCATCAAGTCGGCAGCAGACGATTCTCGTGAAAACGCATAAAATTGAGCCCTATCGTTGTGTTTAAAGCCTAATCTTGTAATGTATTGGCATAATCTCAAAAAATTTCAGATGTCCTAAACTTTGATACCACAAACTAGAACATAAAAAGTCATAAGGCATAAAAGATATCAAATTTTTACGATGTTGATGACGAACATCAATAACAGCCATGTAGCTGATTTGTGATTTTTGTATTCGAGAAATTTTCTAGACGGCTTTGAGATTTCACTCTTTTCTGACTTGTCACTTCATCATTCTAGTTTGTAGTATCAAGATTTTGGAGGTCATCCAGTAACTAATGATTACAAAAAAGCCTATAGAGCTATCCATCAAGTTAGTAACTTGGTTCCAAAGATAATTCTAACTACTATTATTGACAAGTGACTAACTTGCCAAGTTATTTTTTAAAAGCTACTAACTTGATAAGTTCTTTTATTATATTCGAATAGATTTTTACTCGATAATATTAGATCTAACAAATTTATATAATTTTAGCACTTTTTTTAAGCAAAGTAACTTGCCAAGTTAGTAACTTGGTAAGTTCGAACTTGGCAAGTTACTCGTATCCCAGTAACTTGCCAAGTTAGTAACTTGGTAAGTTACGAATAGCTTACCAAGTTACTAACTTGGTAAGTTCGAACTTGGCAAGTTACTCGATCATGAGTAACTTGCCAAGTTCGCATTTACCAAGTTAGTAACTTGAAAAATGACTCGATTCGAGTAACTTGCCAAGTTCGAACTTATCTAGTTAGTAACTTGGTAAGTTACCGATCGAAGTTGTGCAAAGTTACTCGAACGAACTTAAAGCCCCCTCCCTGGTGAGATTTTCGTACACCTCCCCACTAACATGAGATTTTCAAAAAATATTAAAAATTCCAAAATATCTTTGAGTAACAGCAACAGCGTAGCAGCAGTTAAAAATTTTTTGCGTTGTGAAAATGTATGCAAAAATGTTGGTAAAAATTGGCAAATTTTGGATATTTTTGTTGAAACAAATGGGTAAAGTTTGATCATTTTGGTGAACTTTTGTAAACATAAAATTTTTGGCCACCCCTCTCCTGTGAGTTTTGGTGAGATTTTGTCACCCCCTCCCCCATTTTGTAAACGTTAATTACTGGATGGCCCCTTGGACATCTGAAATTACAGGATGATTCAAAAAGGGCACTTTTTGTAAATTTTTGAATGAATTGCAACCCGAAATTTGTTATCTAAAAATGAACCCTATAGGTGTAATTTTATGTGGGAGATCGATTGTGCGCATTTTCGAACTCTGAAAGTACTTCTTTGATCCTGGTCTGTGTATTGACACGAAAACCTGAACTTGAGTTCCTGAAGGAATTTTTGCCGCCAATCGATAGAGCGCATCGAAAAACGGTAGTGTCCCAATTTTCGTGAAAAAAAATATTCATCGTTTTTGAGAAAATTTAGTTCAAAGTTGGCTAAATTTCGATCAATTTATGCAAATTTCGATCATTTTTATCAAACTTTGAACTAAATTTTCTCAAAAACGAAGAGTGTTTTTTCACACAAATTTGGGGCACTGCCGTTTTTCGATGCGCTCTATCGATTAGCGGTGGAATTTTTCAAAAATTTCTTCAGGAATTCAAATTCAGGTTTTCGTTTCGATACATAGACCATTTAAAAACCCCCTGAGAAGTCATTTGTATAACGATATAATTAAATTTGCAAACGCCGGTTATTTTCCGAACGACCCAATATTTCTTTGAATATGCATAAAAACCCCACGGGGTTTTTATGCATATTCTCATCAGTTTGCAAAAAACCGCATGAGAAAATATTTTTTCTATCAAAATATAATGAATTTTTAAGTCTTGCTAATTCATTGAAATACCCTATACTTTTTCTTCAAAACTTCGTTCCCATCAAGCCTGTAAAAACTAGAAAACTGTGAACTTTCTCATAACAATTTAACTGATAAAGTGGTATGCAAAAAGTGAAGCTTTGTGCTAGGTATCAGTTTCTATTATGTTTTTTTTTTCTTTTCTTGCTTTAGCGTCATCTTCTTTTATCACAAAGCACACCATTTTATAGCTTTTGAAGTCAAAGTTCGGGCACAATTTTTTGCAACAAAAAAAACAATTACTTTTAAAATTATTTGAATGAATTTTTAGAACCAAAGAAATTTGGAATTTTTTTCAACTATTAAAACATTAAAATGAGTTTAAAAACTGACCTTTCTGGTCATCAAAAGATCAAATCAAGTTCAAGGAGTTTATGCGCCAAGGACAAACAATTTTAAAATAGTTAAATGGCATATAAATACGGTGTTGCTTCAACTTGAATTCTCAAAAAATGTTCCAACTCTATCTATTTTTGGTCTTCGTATTCTTGGGGTCTTCTGGCGCACTAAAATGCTATAAAACTAATCTAGAAGTAATACATGAATTTTTAGGCTTATGCATATATCATTTCCTGCCAAGGAAAAAAACATCATTCATGGTACAGGAGCAATTGGCGCTAAATTCTTTTTGAAGGGGTGAGTTCGATCCTCGGAGATCAAAATTTTGTTTTTATCGAATCAAACAGTTGATCATCTAAACTTCTTAAAATTAAAGTCCGTTTCCGCCGCCAATGGGAAAAAAAGTTCGGGGCGATGGCCAAGTGGTTCATCCGATCTGGCAAATAAGCAATGTTGGGCCCGAAAAAAATTTTTGCTCCATTTTTTGGAAAAAAAGCTTTTTGAAAATCAAAATTTTTGTCCTAACGGAATCGAACCTGTGGGCCCAACGTTGCTTAACTTGCCAGATTGAATGGTCGGTGCCTTGAACCACTTGACCATCGCTCTCAGACTATTTTCCCATTGGCGGCGGAAACGGACTTTATATTCCTATCTGTATAAGATCTTACATCGGTCAAAAGCGAAAACTAATGCAATATTTTTTCATGTAATTTTAAGGGTGCTGCTTTTGACAACTGTTTCCACCAAAAATACTAATGCAATATTGTGGCTCCGCGGGGATCGAACCCTTCCAGTCCAAGATAGCTTTTGCGCCACTTGCTCCTACATTATGCGTGATGAACTTTTTTCTCATGAAGAGAAGTTCTCTGTATTTTTGTTTATAATTTAGACAGGTTCCAGTGATATAGTGAATGATGAGAAATTTGCATTTTGTGTTAGTTTTCCACGTATTCATTGTCATCATACAATATTAGGTCATCAAAAAATATTTTTCGCAGATGGCTTGATCATGGAAGAACTTGACAAGGGGCTTAAGTCGATATACGAAAATAATCAAAACGGATACAGTTTGTTGAGCATTTGCTTGTTTGAGGTAAAATTTGATTTTCATTTTTTTAAATCTTCTTATAAAACTTTGTTATCTTTAATTACAAGTGGCGATAGTGCAGTGTATATGGTGCAGGCGTAGTATCTTGTTGCCCATTACCGTCAAATTTTTTTTACCTTTTTTCAATTTCTTTCCAACTCTTTTTTAAATTGTTTTTTATTTATTGTTATGTCAAATTTTATCACAAAAATTTTATTTTAAATATTTTTCAATAAAAATTAGATAAATATAAAATTTTGGTGATAAAATTGAATTGGCATAAAAATAAATAAAAAACAATTAAAAAAATTGAAAAGAAATTGAAAAAAGGCAAAAAAAATTCGAACGGTAATGGGAATCGAACCTTGGTCAAAAAGATCCTACGCCTGCAGCATATCCACTGCACCATCGCTGTTTTTGATTAAAGATAATCAAAGTTTGTCTATAAGGAAGCATGTAAATTTCTATTCAAAAAGTGCAATGTTTCGAATTTAGAGGAACAAATTGTTTTTAACTTATAGCCTATGACTAATAAAATGATAAAAAAATGTGTCATATGGGAACTCGGTGACCAGTTCATCTATAAAAAATCTCATAATTTTAGAAATATGATTGGCAAAAAATTTGGCATCGGCCAAAATTCCCAGAAAACTTTTCAAAAGTTGAATACCAGTTTCGGTGTGTTTGCAATACGGATTTATGCAACCTGCCATCAAAGTTTGACCACTATCTTAATAATGTCAAGAAGATGAATTAATAAAATTAATTATTGAGTTGTTCGGATATTCTTTACACTCACAAACAAGGGAACCATCCCAGTTGAGTGGGAGCTCGTGTCAAGGTGATATTGATTTTATGTTGCTGATAACTTTTCAGTTCGATGGCGTAATGGGTAAGGCAATTGTCTTTCATATAAAAGGTAATGGTTCGAATCTCACTCGCGTCTGAATTTTTTTGCCTTTTTACAAAATTTTCTCTATTTTTTACAATTTTAAAATTTATGTTATACAAAAAATGAAAATCATAAAATTTATGTTTTTTAACATCTATTTTTAACATTTAAATTTGACTCTGTTTTGAACACTTTTTTTGTTAATCATCATCTTTGTTTTGATAGAGAAAATTGTGTAAAAAGTCAAAAAAATTTGGACGCGAGTAAGATTTGAACCAGAACATTTTAGATGAAAGGCAATTGCCTTAGCCACTACGCTATTGACCCGAAAGCTTAACTGCAGCATAAAATTAATATCACCTAAATGCATAAAATATTGAATAAACGGATTCAATGAGTATAAAACTTTTTTCCAATCAATGCATTAGATCATAGGTCACCAATAGGGGGTGGGGAGGTACATCGATCCCTCAGGATGGATGGATGAATGGCCTTTTAGGGGGGGAGGTACATGAACAAGGAGGAGGGACAAGCCACTTCGGGGTTATATGTTGTCGACCAAAAAAAAAGTCGATTTTTTCAAAAATTTATATGATGAATGAATTTGGGGGGGGGGGGGGGTACATGAACCCCCCATGATGGATGGATGAATATAAAGGCGAAAGGTCCGAGGATGAGTGGTGAGGGGGGTACTGTACCCCCTTGATAAACTATGCATTAGATATTATTATTATTCATTACTTCAAGGGCAAAATCTTTTAGACATTATTGGAAATCGAACTTGATAGCAATTTCTACGAGCTGACAATCTTCGCCACTCGGCTATATGGGCTTCTTAATCGACATTATTAAATTTCAAATATAAGACTTACGTAAAACATTATATGCGGTTAAAAAATTTTCCTTGAAGGGTACCCCTATGATTTTGGTGTCTTTTTTCTTTTCTCATTGAACCCTATCGATTGGTATAGGCCGTAACGGAATTGAACTTAAGGTAACAGAGATAGCACAAACAGACACACATAGAGCGTTTAATGTTTTAGAATTAATTGTTGTACATTAATTTTTTAAATAAAATTTTGATTTCAAAAAATTAGCTACAGCTTTTATATTTACTTCAAGTGGTGCAAAAGGAAACATTTGCTGTATGCTTAGCACAGATGTTTGAAAAGTCGGCCTATGTTTTTGTATAAATGAATATGCAGCTGTGCCACTGGCTTGTTGATTCATTCATTGTTTGTAAATGTTTCTGGCAACTTTGATAGGATTACAATCGATTATAAGATCATCTTCGAATGTTTTTATGCGTTATTGATTTTATTTGAAACGGCGTTGATCCAATTTATATATTTTGTCAATTTTGCTTTTATAATGTTTTCGTAGTATTTGAAAAAAGGAAGTTACCACTCCCATCAGTAGCGGATCCAGAATTTCTTAGGGGCGGGGGAGCATCAACTAAGTAAAAACCTCATTTTTCGGTACTAGTACGAATTAGCGATCCAAAATGAGAGGGTTCAAAATCCGGAAAAAAGTTTATATATTTTTTTCAAAAACTCCTATAGGGGTTTTTCTATGCGGCGAATCGAATGCGCTCATTCCCGATGCGTGAAAATGCTTCCTTGACCTTGATTCTGGGTCGGTATATTAAAACGAAAATCAAAACTTTTAATTTTTTTATGTAAAAAATGGACGTTTTGGAGTTTTTCGAATTTTTTGTTTTACTGTAAATTCTGAATCATTTTTGAGATAATTACGTGTGAAGTTGGGATTTTTGAAATTTGTTCATTACAACGAAAACATGTACCTGAATGATTCAGGCAGAAACTTTTAACTTGCTTCAATTGAAAATTGAGTATTGAAGCGCTTATTCAAAATTATCTGATTAATCGCTTCAATAAACAACTTTTAATTGATGTTAAAAAGTTATAGTAAAAGCATTCAGGTACATATGTTCGTTGTAATAAACAAATTTCAAAAATCTCCAACTTTACACGTATCTCAAAAAGCGAAAACGCTTCAGAATTTACTGTAAAAGCAAAAAATGCTCCATTTTTCATGAGCATTCCGAATATCAACAAAAGGGCAACTTTTTTTCCCTCGGACTGGTCCTTGAATGTCTGAAGAGTGCAATCGAAATTTCGAAATTGAATAGGAAATTTCCATTTTAAGCCGAAAATGCATCTGAAAATGATGATTTTTGGTGAAAATTGATGACTTTTGATGAAAAACTTGACAATTTTGAACATTTTTTGTAAAAATTTTTAGTGAAAATATGGAAAATTGCATTGCCGAATCATGAAAATGCTTTCCTGATTCAGGGAAAGCGATGGGTGTATTGAAGAGAAAATGAACCAACATCGGATTTTGTCGGAAAAACGGCTGTCTAGGGGTTTTTGTAGACGGGGAGTCGTTTGTGCGCATTTTCAATACATGAAAAAATTTCCCTGACACTGATTTAAGCTTGAAACAATTTTGAAACCTTTTTAGAGAGTATACCCCATCGTATGGATACCTTCATGTAATTAAAATCGATAAATTCCTTCAGATTCGAGTTCCCCATGCCGAAAAACCTCCGAACAAAAAAATTTTTTCAAAAGCCCGAAAATTATGGTACAACCCAATACTATAGTCATACGTGGGCAAGCAGGGGGGGGGGGACAGGGACCCAAAATAAGAAGTGGTTTTTGCATACGTAAATTTTTCGGATTTGAAATTTGACGACCTTTTTTTGGCCATCAACTCGGGGATCGTAAAATTTACGAATTTCTCCTATATCCCCGAAAATAAGAAGTGGCTCATGTATTTGGGTAAAAAAATTTAAGAAGTGGGTCCAAATATAGGAGTTCTTACCCAAAAAATCGACTTTTTTCAAATTTTAGGCAAAAACATAAGGGGGACTCTTATGTATTTTTTCGGATTTTGGGCAAAATAAGAAGTGGTATTACAATTTTTTGGCCAATAAGAAGAAGTGGGGGGGGGGGGGACAATCCCCTCCCCTTGCCCATGTATGACTATAGTAGTTCTCACATGAAAGTGAGTTGAAACTTAAGTATACAATTGAGTAACTTTCAATATTGACAAGAATATTTTTGTCATTATATTTATTATAAATTAAAAATTTTAAAAAACTTTCTGAATTTTTTTATCCAAATCTAATTTTTTATCTAAATCGAAATGATAAGCTAAAATATAAGCTAAATATTTTTTTATACGAATCCAGACTAGTTTACGCAATAAAATTTGACCATGCTATTATAAATTAATGATTTGGTTTTTTTTCTCATTTTTTATATTCAAATCTTGCACTTTCAGGCGTGAACACAAATAAAAAATTATGCAAAAAATCGATTTTTTCTCTATCTTTTATTGATTTTTTTATTCGCTTTTAGTTATACGTCTAAATAGATTCCGAACTTTGGTCAAATTGGAATATCTCGGCAAGGACATCTAATTTTTCGATGCAGTTTTGGTAAAATGATATATGAGAGTATTTCGCATTCTGGATATATAAAACATAAAAATCCGAAATCTCTAACAAGTACAAATTTTACATTTTTCAAACTATGTACAAAATTTTCAACTATGAACAATGTACAAATTTCAAACTACTTAAAAATAAGTCGTTGTGGTGTAGTGGTAGCGCTGTAGGCTATTGGAGAACACAGTTGCACAGACCCCGGTCCAAAATTTTTGTTTTTATGACCCACCCACCCCCGCAGTTTGGCAACCTTTTTTTAGAAGGGGGCCCCCCGGCACCGGGGACCGATGAACTACCCCCTTCCACCTCATGACCTACCCCGTCCGCAAGTGTCTCGGTGAGACACTTGCAGACGGACATTTGCGGACGGGAATTTTGCGGAAGCCGATAATTTTTTCAAAAATTCAAATTTTTCAAACGTTTCGTCCGCAAATGTTCCGTCCACAAATATCCCATCCGCAAATGTCCCGTCCACAAATGTCTCGTCCGCAAAATTCTGTCCGCAAATGTCAGTCCGCAAGTGTCTCATCGCCGAATTTTTCAGTTTTTAACGAATTTTTCAATTTTTAGCATTTTTTCAATTTTTAGCACATTTTTTACTTGGCCAAATATTCCATCAGCCAATTGAATAACTTCCTTATCTTCATCAACAATGAATATTTTGCCTTCAACATCTTCCGCTAACCCTAATCGATGTGGGATCAGGGCTCTACGAATTCCTTCATATGCTGATGAAACTTTATTTGAAAACGTGATCAAAATCTCTGGAATTCGATTTGAAAATGTGAAATGCCATAATTTTATAGCCAACAATGAAGTTTTCCGCTGTGCGGAAATTAATTTCGAAGATAGAACTGCTGCTGATATTTGGTTCCAATTTAATGAAGTACATGGTGTTCCAAAAAAACCGCCATTTGGTCATTTTTTGGCGAAAATTTTTTCACCAAAATGACTCATTAGGGGTAGTTTTAGGTGAGAAATTCGATTGCGCGCATCGAAACCCTTGCAAATGCCTCCCAGACCATGAAATATCCACTTTTTGTATTTTCAAGTAGGAATTCCTTCCAAAAATAACTGAAAAAATACGAGAATTGTGTATTTCATGGCCTGGGAAGCGTTTTCAAGGGTTTTCGATGCGCAAAATCGATTTCTCGATTAAAAAAACACCCCTAATGAGTCATTTTAGAGGATAAATTTTTTGAAAAATTTTCGTCAAAAAAGACCAAATGCTGGGTTTTTTTGGCCCCTCGATTTTTTCCTGAAAATTCAATCTTTTCTCAAAAATTCAATTTTTTTTCTCGAAAATTCGATTTTTTCCTGAAATTTTGATTTACTTTCTAAATTTAAGTAAAGAGATAATTAGTTTGAAAATAATGGGTTGCTCGGATAGTCTTTCACCTATCTTTATTCTACTAAATCTCGATCCAGAAATCCGTTTTTGATTTTCAGTATTAGGCAAAAGTGTATGCTGAATACGATACAATTTTCTTTTTGAGGATAAGCCATGTTTTCGTGTCAATATCCAGACTTTTTAAAAAAATTGGGCTCTCGATCCAGAAAACTCGTAAAATAAAGATAAGTGAGATACTTTCCGAACAACCCAATAATTGTGCAAAAAAGCGACTTTTAGGGAGTACTGAAATTTACGGACACAAATGGGTTATCAACAGAATCAAAAATGGAGGTTATTGAAGGAGGTTTTAATTTCGAGGAAGCGAAAAATGAAGATATTGTTAATGGATTAACTGAGCCCGAAGTGCAGCATTTTTATGATGAGGTAAGATTATGCCATAGGCTAAAATTTTCCATTTTTTCCAACAAAAATGGCAGTTTTGCAGGTTGAATTTTAAACAGACATCTACAGGATGCCCACGTGGCCAAATGGCTAGAACGCTGGACATGATTATTATTGACTCTTATAGGCCCTATTTCGCTGGTCCATTCACCGTCAGTGCTCAGGAAACGCTTTTTATGATTCGACTTTTTATGATTTTATGAAAAAAATTTTGCTCCTGGAGGGATTCGAATCAGCGCCCTCAGTCAATAATAATCATGTCCAGCGTTCTAGCCATTTGACCAATTTGATCACCATTTTTCAATTTTTAATTTTCACCAATATGAACTTATAGGTTTTCCTTTTTAAAAAATTATTGCGCGTATTGCCATGAAAACCATTCCCTGTTCCTGTATCAGCCTATTTTCGCTTCAATACACACATCTCTTCCCTGAATCAGGATCAAGGAAGCGTTTTCAAGGTCAGGGAAGCGTTTTCAAGGCTCAGCAATGCGCGCACTTGATTTCTTGCATAGAAAAACTTCCTATAGGGTTATTTTGATGAAAATTAAATTTTGAAAAAATCGCAAAATTGCATTTTTTGGCATCCTATATTTCTTTTTTACAAAATTTTTAGGATGTCCTCGATAGCTCCACCAAAACACCTCCTCCTAGTGTTGACATACCAATTTCAACATCTAATACAGCGTCGCATTTTTCCCAATTGTCAAATGTTCTCAACGAGGACTACATAGTCGATTTTGGAACCTGGACTTGTTTCAGAGTAATTACTGCACTTTAAGGTAGTCACTTACAGGATAGTAAGTCGAAGTTAGAAAAATGCCAGATTTTTAAATTTTTTCATAAAAAGTGATTTTCTACAAAGTTGTTTGCCGTGACCTCAGGAATTCAACGAGCTATCTCTCCGTCCAACCGTATTCAAATTGAGATATGGCCTTAAAACGAACAAAACATTTTTAACACACTTAAAACCATATCTCGGTCAATTTAAATCCGGTTGGGCTGAGAGATAGCTCGTTGAGTTTCTGAGATTACGGCGAACAACTTTGTAGAAGAACACTTTTTACGAAAAAAATCTAAAATTCTGGCATTTTTCTTCTTCGACTTACGATCTGTAAGTGACTATCTTAAAGTGCAGTAGCTCCGTAATTAGTATTTTTAAAACTTTTTTCGTATATAGCAAATTTAGTGCAAACATGATTCTCCAAATTTAAAGGATAATTGTATAAATTGCAACGTTTCAAAGTCATACTCCGTGGAAAACGAACTAAAACAGAATGGGTATTTGAGCGAGAATCCTACTCCCGGTACGCTATGCTAACAAAGAATGTTGATCAATATTTTAGCAATGATATTTTGTGGAATCCCTGCAAATACAACCAAAGAAGATGTTCTTATTGCTATGAAACAATATTCTGGTCAAGACAAATATGTTCCCACAGAAGTTTTTATATCAGAGTTGAAGCCCTTTTGTTTGGTAGAAATGAACGATGAAAAAGAAGCGGCTTATATAATGACTATTATTATTCGGAATGGAGTTGAAATTAGAGGATGTCAAGGTAAATCTTATCAGGAACACTTGATTAGGGGGACTGGGGCCTGTCTGATAAAATGAAAAATGACCAAAAACTGCAAAATTTTGAATAAGTTTTTATGGTAAAAAGTGAAAAATGTTTGGAAAAATAAAAATTGAATACACTTCCAAAATGTTTGCGAAAAAACCGCATCCAAAAATTAGAAGAGTCGATTTCAAAATTGTGTTTGAGGAGCTACTACACAATAGGGGAGGGCACCCACATGAACATTTTTTCGAAAATGTTTTCTGAAAATGACCCCTCTAGGATAAAAACATACGGGGGAATCCGAAATTGACATTTTCTAAGCGAAAAAACGCTTACCTGATTCAGGGAAGGCCTGTATATTGAAGCGAAAAATCGCATTTTTGCGATCAAAAATCCTAGAATCCCGTCCCCTCAAACGTGGCATATCGTTACTGCAGTTTGGATCGCACCTTCAAAAGTTGGTCCGCACACACATTAATTGTTTTTTCGAATTTTAACCGGAAAAGCGTCGTTTACCCCGTTTTTCTATGCGGGGCATCGATTGCGCGCCTTCTTGAGCCGTGAAAATCCTTCCTTTACCCGGATTTAGGGTCAGGAAGTTGGATTTTTTCGATTTTCGTCTTCAATACACCAACTTCCCGATCCTAAATCTGGGTAAAGGAAGCATTTTCACAATTTGAGAATGCGCGCAATCGATTTCCCGCATAGAAAAAGGGGTAAACAACATTTTCCGGTCCGAAAATTTTTCAAATCCTGACCCCTGTCATTTGTGATCGCTATTGGAAACTAGTACCAATATTTTTTAGTAACTGCCAGCTACTCTGAAAAATCATATCTTCAATCTGTCGTTGAAGAAAAAATGCAGAAGCTACAGTCACAACCCAAACAAATCCCACCAACCGCCTCTATTACAGTGCCTATTTCACCACCAGAATTCTTGGTCAACGAAATCCTCCAAAAAGAACAAGAGTTAAAAAGACGGGAAGAACAACTCGAGTTAAAAAGAAAGGCCAATGAAGAAGCGTTAGCAAGAGCAAAGAAAAAATCCTTCTCACCCAGTAATAAAATTGATCTTTCAAAACACTTGGAGTCTTCGTCCTCGGTTTATGGTGAGTTGTTTTTAAAAAAGTTATTAAAAACTTTTTAAAAAAATTAGAGCGAGCAATGCAAAAAGCTAAAGCGACAGATGCAGAAACAATCTCTACTCAAATTGAACAGTTAGCAGTTTCAGTATGGGATCGAGTTTCCAAAGTGACGTTGGATAGTCCAATAAAGGAAATAAAAGAAGAAAGAACAAAAAGAAAAAGTCATGATCAGCAAGAACCACATTCTTCAACCAATATAGAAAAGCTTGAAAGTAACCATATTTACAAGGCATTCAAAATATCACTTCACATTTTAGACCCAAAGAAGCCAAAAATGGTAAACGTAAGAGTCCAAGTCGGAAAAAGTCATGGCTTCACTAACGCTTCTATTCAAACTGATGAGCCATATTTCTTTCCAAATTCTCGCCATCATAGCCAAGCTTCAACTTCAACACAAGATTCCAGAGAAAGGAGTATAACAGCGGATACACGAAGATCTTCAAGAGATGGACGTAGAAGAAGACGAAGTCGTTCATATTCACGAAGTCGAAGCCGCTCTAGGTCGCATAGCCCGAGAAGGCGTAGAGATAGAAGTTTATCTAGAACAAGAAGCGATAGACGAAGAGAGGAGAGAAATCGAAAAGAAGATGATGATCTTTTGAAAAAGTGGTCATCAGCAAAAGAAAAAGAGGCGGAAATTGATCAAAGAACAAAATTTGTGGATTTGCCGGTGGAAAAGAGGAAAATATATTGTAAGTTTTGCGTCATTTCCTACCTGCGTGCCCACTTTACTAAGCTCCAGTCAGTTACAACCATATGAAAAAATGATATATTCGGAAAGATCATGAAAAATGGAGCATTTTTTGTTTTTACGGCATGTTCTGAATCGTTGTAGTTTTCGAGATAATTGCGTTTGAAATTTTGAATTTGTGTACAAGCTCTTCGTTGTAATAAACAAACTTTTTTGAATTTTTTGCGGAAAAATCGATTTTTTCAATTTTCATAAAATGAACATTGTTTATAGCTAAATGAGACGAACAAAATGACACCAAAATGATCCAATTTGAACATTGCTTTGGGTTATTGAAACGAAAACATGAATCAGAATTTTCGTTTCAATAACCCAAAACAATGTTCAAATTGGATAAATTTGGTGTCATTTTGTTCGTCTCATTTAGCTATGAAAATTGCTACAATTTTTATTTTATGAAAATTTAAAAAATCGATGCAAAAATCGATTTTTCCGTAAAAAATTCAAAAAAAGTTTGTGTATTACAACGAAGAGCTTTTACACAAATTCAAATTTCAAACGCAATTACCTCGAAAACTACAACGATTCAGAACATGCAGTAAAAACAAAAAATGCTCCATTTTTCATGATCTTTCCGAATATACCATTTTTATATGGTTGTAAATTACTGGTCCTTTAAGCCTAAGCGTAATCTAAGCCTAAACCTTGCCTGCCTTTCTTTCTACTTTCCTAAAAGACCAATAAATTTTTAGCCAAACCAGAGCCAACAGAATTTATCGAACACTCATCTGGATACTATCTCGATAGAAATACCGGCTTTTTCTATGACCCTTGTACCGATTACTTTTATGACCCTGGCATGAAGTGTTGGCTATTCTGGAGCCAGACTTACACCACTTATATTCCTTGTGATGGTGGAGATTATTATTGGAAAAAGAAGCAACTCGATAAAGAAAGAAAGGAATATAGCAAATTGTTTCGATTTCTAAAGAAGCCTGATTTAGAAATAGTAAGAAAATCCATTATTTTGAAAAATTCAGCTGATGTTTAGGCTGCTCAACTTACAAATCAACTGATCCAAGTTTGCCTTGACCAACTCCATCAGATCGACAACTTTGCTGCTAAAAACCCGGGAAATTATTCTCATATGCTTAATGATCTCAAGGACTTCAAACGAGAGTTTACTATACAACGGCAAATTCTTGAAGATACTTTGCATCCACAGAACCCAAGTGAAGTTGAACTGCTCAAAGCATCTGGGTGTGTGAAACCAATCCCACAATTGGCCGCAAACATTTTGAGGACGGCCATGGAAATGAATGGATGTTTCAAAATCCTGTTAAAAGGGAAGATTACAAAAAGTGATTGTAAAATTTTGGAAGCGTATAGGAATAGAATCACGGAAATTGGAGCGGGTTTGATCGATGTTAGCTCGAGGGTTGTTACAAAAGGTAAGGCTGTGAACATCTATGGGCAAAAACGATATCACCAAATAAGAGGGGAGTTCTACAGGGTGAAGAGTAGTGATGATATAACGTTTTTCATGGCTAGCTTTATGAAAAATGTCGACAACTTGGCGAAGTGGTTAAGGAAGCCACCTGTCCGATCTGACAAGTTAAGCAAAGTTGAGCCCGCAAGTTTGATCTCACTAGGGCAAAAATTTTGATTTATAAAAAAACTTTTCTTACAAAGAATGGGGCAAAAATTTGTTTGTTTGTAAGAAAAGTTTTTTATCGATCAAAATTTTTGCCCTAGCGGGATCGAACCTGCGGGCTCAACTTGCCAGATCGAACAGGTGGCTTCCTTATGGGAGCACTTTTTTGTTGAGTAACTTACCGGGGGGAGGATCACCTTAAAATACCGAAATTTTTTACGAAAGCCCCCCATATGGTTAGGAAAAGAATTAAAAAATTACAAATTTTTAGCGCCTGAAATGATTATTGAAAATACGTCAACCCCAACTAAATCTGCGCCTTTAACACAAGCATTTACATCAGCACCAGGTTTTCCAATTTCTACGAGCATTACATCTCCATCACATTTAACATCAGCAAGATCCAATTTTTCCCTGCCTACGTCTTTACCAACTACCTCAAACTCTACCACATGGATAGATAATTCCATATCAAATTTGATCGCAACAACGACTACCATCCCTATGGCTTCCAATGATGTAGCAAACACCAATATGGCATCTAAAGAAGACGATAGCGATCTCTTTGATTGTGCTTATGATTTACCGCAACGAGAAAAACAAGCAGAATCCATTCAACCTCAACAAATCACAATGCCTATGAGAACGAATCCAAATGTGCCAAATCATCTGCTAAAGCCTAAGTTGATCTCGAAAGTTGATGCCAAATCACCAAAGGAACCATTAATTCCGAAGTTGAATCATGATCCAAAGCCGTCAATACCAAAACCTATGGAAATCGATGTCCAGCCACCAGAGGCACTTGTTCCAAAACCAGTTGAACATTCAATACAAACAGTCAAGACCAAACGACCTGTAAAACAAAATCCGACAAATTCCATGACGACAGAGAATCAGGCGAATAATAAGAACACTCAAGAAGGTCCTAATGGTTTGACACAAACAAGCCAGCAGAAATTGAATAATAAAGATCAACCTTCTAGTTCTAAAAAACCCGTTCAAATGGTAGATCCAAGCACTAAGACTATGGTAAATGCAGAATTTTTGAAAGCTTCATCAAGCTCAGTGAGTATTTATAAAAAAATTTTAAAATTTGCTCTGTAGACTCAAAATATCTTGCTATAGTCGAAATTTTTTTGGCCACTACGGAACTTTTTATTGAATCAGGCAACGTGTACATTAAAGCGAAAAGATACATGGATCCTTATATAGCTTTTTAATGCATCCCTGCGTGGTCGATGGCGGGAAAATCAGGATTAGTTAGTACTAATTCTTATTTTCCCATCATATGACCACGCAGGGATGAATAGCCAAAAAAATTTCGACTATATTGGGTTAATCCTAAAGTTGTGAGTAATTTTTTACATGAATTATGTTCCCGAAATTTTTTCTGAAAATGACACATATAGGGGTAGTTTTATGCGG
Organism: Acrobeloides nanus; assembly: GCA_900406225.1. Lineage (NCBI taxonomy): Eukaryota > Metazoa > Nematoda > Chromadorea > Rhabditida > Cephalobidae > Acrobeloides > Acrobeloides nanus. The sequence goes on along the minus strand of OZJO01001011.1, from coordinate 21,657 downwards.
AGAATTGATTGCGCTCGTTCCCGAAGCGTGAAAATGCTTCCCTGATCCAGGGAAGGTAGTGGGGTGTATTGAAGCGAAAATGAATCAATATTCAAATTTTCGTCTAAAATTTCTGACACCGGCTGTCTATGGGTTTTTTAGGGGTGGAATCGATTGCGCGCATTGCTGATGCATAAAATGCCTGCATAACACTCAGGAACTTTTTTAATTGAATCGAATTTTAGTTCAATTTCTCTTAAATATCCATTATCTTCCCTGATTCATGGAAGCATTTTTATGCATCGGCAATGCGCGCTATCGATTCTCCGCAAAGAAAATTCCTAGTCAGCCGGTTTTCCGGCGAAAAATCGAATTTTAGTTCATTTTCGCTTCAATGCACCCACAAACTTCCCTAAATCATGATCAGGGTAGTTTTTTACGCTTTGGGAACACACGTGTACAAACACCCCTCTCTCAAAAATTTTGATTCTCTGCGGGGCGGCAAAAACATAAGGGGGGACCAAGATGATTGTTTTCCGATTTTTTTCACAAATTTTTCTAAAATCACTTTGGTTCCTTATGTTTTTGTGGCATAGCTAGCTCGTGTTTAATTAATTTTAGCCAGCTAAAAATATTTAATAAAAATTTCATTTAGGCACCTTCTTCTATCTCCATTATCCCAAACATCAGAACTTATTTCGAAAAAGCTGCTAAAAAAGCAAGGGATCATGAAGTTAAAGAATTTTTCCAACTTGCTTTACGCACAGCCGGTTCGGAACAACAATTTAATTGTATATTATTAGCTGAAAATCCAGCTCTCAGAAAGTTCATATCAAATTCTCCAAACGCAACAAGTTTGATTAAAGAAATTTGGGATCTAGTTATAGCTGAATCAGAGGATGCTGCTAGTAAAGTTCTCTTATCGAAATCTGCAACGAATTTTGTTGAGAATTGGGTTAAAATCTTAAAAGAAGATATGGTGATAAAAAACTTTTTTTCAAAAATTTAAAAAATAATTTAGACACAAGTAACAAAAACTGGTATAAAACCTAAATCAGGCCAACAAAATGAGAGCACGAAGAATATGAAAGCAAAGAAAGATCCACCAATCATAACATTGGATTCAGATTCAGAAGAAAGTGATGCAAATATTAGCCAGGAAGCCAATGGATTCAATAAACGAACCGAAAAGCGAGTCAAGCTTGAAATTGATGCATCATCAAGCACAATGGAAAGTTTGAATGCCTCAAAAAGGCTGGATATCTTATCAAGTGAATTTTTGGATCTTCCATCGATTGAGCATTCAAACAAGCCAAAAGAGAACGTAACAATAAAACGAGAACTAGAATCACTCCAAGACGGCGATGAGCCATTACCAAAAAGACCGGTCTTATTGAAGCCAACTTTTTCATTTACTATCAAAGAAGAATTGATTGAAAAACAAAAATCAAATTAGAGCAATCAGGGGTAATATGAGAGAGTTAAAAGATCGTTTGATGTTTCGAAAGTTGACATTTTGAAACGTTTTTTATGTTTTTGAGGATTTTTCAGGAAGCAAACAAAGCCAATCCTTATGTCATTAGAAAGCTGGATTTCGTAGCAATCGAATGACACCAAAATCATGCCATAACTCTGTCTGGTTGGGGAGTTATTGCATATTTAGTAAAAAAAATGTCAGTTTTTTCGACATTTTTTTATAATTATATAATATCTCTGCAACCAGAAAAAGTTATCGCATGATTTTGGTGTCATTCGATTGCTACAAAATCCAGCTTTCTAACGACATCAGGATTGGTTTTGTTTTTCCGGAGCAATCCTCAAAAACATAAAAAACGTTTCAAAATGCCAAGTTTCAAAACATCAAACGACCATTTAAAATTCATGTTTTTATAGTCACTCTGTTAATAGAAAATTATTTGGCTATTTTTGTATTCTCTATATTTTATATTTGATTCTACTCATACAATAGTCAATGTTTTATATCTTGCCATTTTTAATATTTTATTATGTAAGCTTGAAAGTTTTAATAAACAATTTTTTAGTGGGTCGTTCTAAAAATTATGGCGGACAAAATGGACACAGTCGTGAGTTTTACTAAAAAAATCCCTTTTTTAGAAGAAAACGTGCGATACCAAGAAAAAAATCCCATAAAACTTAATATATAAGGTTTCAGAAATCCGTTTACGACAAAAAAATTTTCAGCATATGTCAAGAGTGTGTTTTGATTATTATCAAATAGTTTTTTTGAGCATTATTCATGCTTTCGTGTCGATATCACAGTGAACAAAATGGATGAGTCTACCCCCTAACCAATCAAGCAAAAAGGCCAAAAATCGAGACCAACCTATTGGCATTGAAGCGGCCGGATTGGTTTCATTAAAAATACAAATAGTCCCCCTTTATGGTTTTTCATCAAAATTTTCCGTTTTTTACCAAAAATAAAAATTTCGATTTTTTGCCCAAAATTCAATTTTTTTGTCCAAATCTCGTTTTTGAGCAAAATTCGATTTTTATCAAAATTTGATTTTTTGAGCAAAATTCGATTTTTTATCAAAATTCAATTTTTTATCCAAAATTTGATTTTTTGTGCATCATTTTTTTACTCGAATTTTTTTCAAGGTCATTTTTTACATAAAAATCGACAAGTACCGCAGCTACTATAAGGCGGATTGGGCGATCCGCCCCCGAAACTGACCGATGGTCAAAAAAATCATAAGGGGTACCCCGTAAGTTTTTCAAACGAAGCTCGAAAAAACACATAAAGAAAAACCCTTATGTTTTTGGCCATCCGCCCCTCAAAATTTTGGCCTTCTTGCGGCACTGCTCTGATTTGTGGTCCATGAATCATCATTACCTCGCCACTGCCCTCGTAAGGGTGACTTGCATTGGTTAAAAGGAAAAAATTACTCCAGATTCGAATTCCCCATGCGAATTTTCAAAATTTCCTTCAATCGGCTTAATTTTTATATTCTGGTTTTTCGATATGGGAAGCTCGAGTCTGAACAAAATTTTTGGCGACTCTAAAAACTGTAATGGCGGAATCAGACCCGCTACTTCAACTTTCAAGTACGACATTTGCGACTACGACATGTGAGCCTTAATAATTTCTTCTCTCATTGGAACTTGAATTGTTCAAAAAACTTCATGTGTGAAGAAAATATGCTCTGTGTGAAGATAAAAGCGATCCAACAAGGATGATTTTTTACGAACTTTTTTATGTTACTATAACAACTAGGCATGTGAGGAAGATGAATGATAAAAAACTGTTCAATAAATTTTTTATTGAAAATAAATTGTGCACATAAATATTTAAAATATTAATATACAAATAAACGAACAACTTGGTACTACTAAAGATTTGCGACCCCACTTAACGTGATTTTTTCAAAAAAATTTTTAGTTTTTTTTTCTTTAGTGGTCAAAAAAAGCTAAAAAAATTTTTTAATCACCCTAAATGGGATCGCTAATCCTTAGTAGTACCAAAAATTTTGATCTTCATTTTTTTATCACTTATTTTTCACCTTCACCACCAGTTTTCTTGGGCAGCAGCACAGCATGAATATTTGGCAAAACACCACCTTGTGCAATAGTAACACCAGACAAGAGCTTGTTCAGTTCTTCATCATTGCGCACGGCCAATTGCAAATGTCTTGGGTTTATACGAGACTTCTTGTTATCACGAGCGGCATTTCCAGCCAACTCGAGGACTTCAGCGGCCAAATATTCCAACACAGCAGCCAAATATACGGGAGCACCTGCACCAACACGTTCAGCATAGTTGCCTTTGCGTAAAAGACGATGTAGACGACCAACGGGGAATTGAAGGCCAGCACGGGAAGAGCGAGTCTTGGATTTGCCACCAGACTTGGCTTTACCACCTTTACCACGAGCAGACATGTTGAAATTTGGAGAATAGAATGGATTGTATGAAACTGCGAATGAATTTGTTATCGATTCATTTCGTATTTATAGGATGAAACATGCTGGTGGGCGGAGCTTGCGACAAAGTTTCGCAGCCAAAGCGCGGGAATTTGAAAAATAGTTGATTGAGATTAACTTTTTATAGTCTTTTTTCGTATAAAGAAACGACCACGAAGGGACGCTTATAAAAAGTTGAGAAGCTTTAAAATTGTTGAAGGATGAAAAACATAAAAAGAAGGATCACTAAAATTCGAAAAAAAGTTCTTATGTTCTTCTGATGAGTGATAGGAAAAAAATCATGAGGCATCTCTCCCCTCGATTTTTGATAAGGTCAAAATTGTCTATTTTTCAATTTTTTAAATTTTTATGCAGTTTCATACAATCAATTCATTTATGTATTTATAACCGAATGGCTAGGGCTCTAGATTTGCAGTTTCTAATGGAGGGTTCAAATCCCACCTGAATCCAATTGTTTTTAACTTTTTTGCCTTTTTATTTTTTTGAAGAAATACGACATTTTTTATAACTCGCCAAGACAAATAAACAGAATTTTCAAACGTGATTGTGTATTGAAACGAAAGGGATTGACCCCAACCGTGTTTGTTGCTTGGGTCAATAAAAGTCTGTTTATTGAAACGATTTGTCAAATATTATAAAACCTTTCTTGAAAAAAAAATCGATTTTTTCAAGAAAAATCAAATTTTTTATGAAAAATCGAGGGGCGTGGCCTAACTTCACTTCGCGCTACATTTCGGTGATTCATTGAAAACCATTTGACCATTCTTCTCATTTCGCGTACATTCACGTTTTGATTCTCATCGTTCAACATGCCACCAAAGTCATCTGGAAAGGGTGCGAAGAAAGCTGTCAAGTCGCAAAAAATTGGTCGTAAACCTGGTGAGAAGAAACACAGGAAGGCAAGAAAGGAGTCTTATTCGGTCTATATCTACCGTGTTTTGAAACAAGTCCATTCTGATAAAGGTAGCATCTTCCGGAGCTACTACACAATAGAGAGAGGGCACCCACGTGAAAAATTTTTCTGGGAATGATTCCTCTGGGGGTAAAAACATGCTGAGAATCCGAATTTGACATTTTCGAAGTGAAAAAACGCTTCCCTGATTTAAAGAAGTCCTGTGTATTGAAACGAAAAATCGCATTTAAAAAATTAAAACTCAATTTTTAGGCATTACATCCAAAGCCATGTCGATCATGAACTCGTTTGTCAACGATATGTTTGAACGCATTGCAGCCGAAGCTAGCCGCTTAGCTAAATACAACAAACGCTCTACGATTTCAATTCGTGAAATTCAAACGTCCGTCCGTCTCCTCTTGTCGGGTGAATTGGGAAAACACGCTGTCTCTGAAGGCACCAAGGCCATGTTCATCTGCTCTAAATAATTTGCGGGATCTCAATTTTAAATTTAATTCTTTTGTATTTATGAACTTTGTGCACTATTTTACTTCGTTATAAAAATTTTTTAAATCACTATCCAAGGCGCGCAAAAAAACAGGCATGAGTTAAAATTCAAAATAAATGTCGCCAATCGACCCAGCTCACCAAGAGTTTCAAAATGAGTACCATATTATGGGGTTTGAGGGTTTTCCCCACGACCGAGTGGTTAAAGTGACTGATTTGTACTTTAAAGACGCGAGTTCGAATCCTGGATAGAATTTAAAATTGTCCAATTTTCATGAAAATTTTTGCATATCTCCATTTTACTCTCTAAAACACTTTGCAATTACTTTTTGGTTGTGGAGCTACACACTTGCTGGAGCTGTATAGCAATGTTCTTTCAAAAAAAAATCATATGATCTCTATTAGTAATGCGTCGAAATCGTAATTATGGTGTTCCGATTTCACGGAAAATCGAAATCGGGTATCGTAATTTCGAAATTCCATATGAAATTGCCATTTTTAAGCTGAAAATGCGTCTGAAAATGATGAATTTTGATGACAAATTGACAATTTTGAACATTTTTAGTGAAACTAATGATTTTGGTGAAAAATCAGAATGAGGGACCATTATATTTTTCAAAAAATATTTCCAAAAATTTTAGGCAAAAACATAAGGGGGAGTCTTATGTTTTTGATCTTCGATTTTTATCTAAATTTCGATTTGTTGAAATTGGAAAAGTTGAAATCGAAATTTGGGCACCGTAATCCGAAATTTCGAAATTGCGATCTCGACGCATCAATGTGATGTGTCGAAATCGCGATTTCGAAATATCGGATTACGGTGCCCAAATTTCGAGTACGATTTCAACTTTTCCGATTTCAAAAAATCGAAGCGACGATCAAAAAACTTCATCCCTATGATGCAGTCAGTTCAAGAAATAAAAATTTTTGACCAAAGATTTTTTATCTATGACTGTGCTTTATGAGAATTTTTGAAAATATGATGAAATTTGATGTTTTTTAAGCCCCCAAAACCATAGGAAAATCCCCCAGGAGTGTCATTTATATAAAGATTAAATGAAACCTGAAAAGCTTAAAATTTGGCTAATTTCGATTTTCGCTTCAATACACCGACCCCTTTTCTGATTTAGGGAATCATTTTCTGGGTTCGGGAATGCGCGCAATCGATTCCCCACATAGAAAAACCCCCGAGTGACAACGTTGATCATCTAGCCTTCTTGTACGATTTTTGAGTTTTCGCCTTTATTTTTGAATTTTTCCGACTGACCGACCTCTAAAAGGGTCTTGTTCTTTTTTCCCTCCTTACTTATCAAAAATCAATAATATGAAACTTTTTTTAACACTTTTTTTATGTATGCTTTTTTTATTCCAATTGCGAAATCTCGACATCCATTTAGTAGCGAACGACATTTGTGGGCGTTTCTTTCATTCCGCTCTCGCGAACTCCACCAAGTCCCTGCGTGGTCGTTTCTCTTTCTCATATAAAAAGCCTTCGCACGCGACATAAGAATGTAGTTTTCAATAAGACCACATTAAATTTATACTACTTATTTTCTTTTTATGCAAACTCATCTCTGTATTCAAAAATGACCGTAAAGGTCTAAAAAATGCGTGTTCTAAGCTCAGGAAATGACAATTTTTCATTATAGTCGAAATTTGGTGAAAAACGAATTTTTCATTGCTAATGATCCCTTATGCTTTTCGCCCAAAAATTTTTTTAGATGTTGCCAATCGATTCAGCTCGCCGAGCGCTTCAAAACGAGTACCATATCAAGGGTTTTGCCCATGGCCGAGTGGCTAAAGCGTTTTGCATTAACTCATAGGGTGCGGGTTCGATTCTTTCGCCCAAAAGTCCTTTTTTTATTTTTTGTCAAAATTTCGTATTTTTCAACAAAAAAGTTTTCATTTCAAAATTTTCACTTTCAAAATCAACGAAAATTTGTCTTAAAACGATTGTTTGTATAAAAATGAAATTATTTTTTACCAAAATTTCAAAAATGGACCCCACCCCCAAAAATCGGCCTAGCGCCACCCTTGGTGTGGTTTTTATGTGTTAAGCTATTTTTTATTCCATTGTTTCTATGCGTAAAAAATCTTGTTCTTTTTTCTCCCTACTTATCGAAAATCAATATGAAACTTTTTTCTGAATGCTTTTTTATTGTGATCTCGACTTCCTTTTAGTAGTGAACGATATTTTGTGGGCGTTTCTTTCATTCCGCTCGCGAACTCCGCCAAGTCCCTGCGTGGTCGTTTCTCTTTCTCATATAAAAAGCTTTCGCATGCGACATAAGAATTTAGTCGTCAGTAAAACCACTATTAATTTATACTACATAATTTCTGTTTAGATAACTTGCTTCTAATATTCCAAAATGACCGGACGTGGCAAAGGAGGCAAAGGTCTTGGAAAAGGAGGTGCCAAGCGCCATCGTAAAGTTTTGCGTGACAACATCCAAGGTATCACCAAGCCTGCTATTCGGCGTTTGGCGCGTCGTGGTGGTGTCAAGCGTATTTCTGGACTGATCTATGAAGAAACTCGAGGCGTTTTAAAGGTAAGGCATAAAATTTTTTCAAAAATTTATATTTTTATACTTTAAAAAAAATAAATTTTGCTGCGACAACAAAAATTAATCGATAAATCAATATTTAGTACTTATGTACTAACCTCCCCTCCACCAGCTGAAAAAAGGCTTAGGCCTTAAGCTTAGACTTAGGCTAACAATATTTGTAAGCCTAAGGCCTAATCATAAACCAAAGTCTAAGCCTTTTTTCAGCTTGGGGGGATAGTGCTTAAGTACCCTATATTTCAAATAAAAAAATTAAATTACCAATTTTGAATGTAATTTTTATAGGTTTTCTTGGAAAATGTGATCCGTGATGCCGTAACCTATTGTGAGCATGCTAAGCGTAAGACCGTCACCGCTATGGATGTTGTTTATGCGCTCAAGCGTCAAGGCCGCACTCTTTATGGTTTCGGTGGATAAGAAGGTGGAGCACTAGCTGGTGCTAGAAAATTTTCGGTGTTGATCAAATTTTGTATATTTTTATTTATTTCATGTATTTTATAAAAAAATTTAAAAATTTTGAATAAAATTTTTTGTTCAAATAATATTTTTAAACAATTCATATCGAATCTATTCATAACAATTTGCAGATTTTGGCTTCAAGGCCAAAATTGTACATTGTGGCTAAAAAAGATGGATTTTTCGACCAACATTGTAAACCCCGAAAAGCATATAACACCAAACATCTGTAACTGCGAGAAAACGAAGACTCTGTCCTTTGAAGGCTTTGATATAAATGTACATTTTGTCACATGCTGTAGATTGGGCACTGCTTTTTTGATTGTACAGATTGTATGGTCTCTTCATTTTTTAGATGTATGATGCCTCTACATGCATTCGATTATTTTTTATTGGGTTGTTCGGAAAGTGTCTCACCTAGCTTTATTTCAATAAATCTCGAGCCAGAAGTCCGTTTTCGAAACAATTTTTTTTAGTAGTATGCAAGAGTGTATGCTGAATACGGTCTAATAAGTCTTGTTGAGTGTAATTCATGTTTTCGTGTCAATATCTAGACTTTTTCAAAAAACGAGGGCTTTCAAAGATGTAACCTTATTATAAACTGTTGATATTCCGCTATATTATACTCGGGTCAATTTTTCATGAGAAATCGATCTTTCATGAATTGGATTATAATTCAATAGACTTGAATTTCAAATCTTTGCTAGGTGGTTGAGTAGTATAACAACTTATTTGGGAAGCTTCCAAAAACCATTTCAGTTTCGGATGAGAAAATAGATATTTTTAGGGGTACAGATCGTCGCGAACAGTCATCAATTTTGAATGCTGCATGAATAAATCGACGCAAGGTGGGCTCGAACCTGCGACCTCGGGTCCAAATCCAGATGTTGTGCACGCCTCGAACCACTTGGCCATCAAGCTTTTTTGTTTTATTAGCGAAAACAGATGTATATACCTTTTATGAACCTTTTAGAAATTTCTAATGTAATGTGTGCTTTTATAGTCAATTTATTGGCTTCTATAAGATCACTAAGAATTTCCCTCATCCCGATGAAGACTCTTTCTTCTCTTCGTGCCAGTTGGGTACTCGCACGAATTATGTTTTCGCGCAACGAGAAACGACCACAAAGGGATATATTAAAAAAATCTGTTCAAAAATGAGAATCTTTTAGATAGCGATGAAAATTTTACCCATCAAACAAGAAAATTTTACTAATCTGTAGTAATTTTTATAACTTATAAACATACAGAGTGGCTAAAGTGGATTTTTGCGATTTTTTGACCACATTTCAAGCCAAAAAATTTTGTTTAAATAACCCTATAGGGGGTTTTTCTATGCGAGTAATCGAATGCGCACATTGAAAAATCTTCCCTAACCCCAAATCAGCTCCAAAAAACCATAAAAATCCAGTTTTTGGGCTGATTTGGAGTCAGGGAAGCGTTTTCAAGATTTTTCAATGCGCTCAATCGATTCCTCGCATAGAAAAACCATCCATAGGGTTATTTTAAAAAATTTTTTGGCGAAAATTTGGTCGAAAAATCCACCTTTTTTTAGCCACACTGTAAATTTTGGCCTTTAAGCCAAAAGTTTCAAATTGTTATGAATAGATTCGATATGAATTGTTTAAAAATATTATTTGAACAAAAAAATTTATTCAAAAATTTTTTAATTTTTTTATAAAATACATGAAATAAATAAAAATATACAAAATTTGATCAACATCGAAAATTTTCTAGCACCAGCTAGTGCTCCACCTTCTTATCCACCAAAACCATAAAGAGTGCGGCCTTGACGCTTGAGCGCATAAACAACATCCATAGCGGTGACGGTCTTACGCTTAGCATGCTCACAATAGGTTACGGCATCACGGATCACATTTTCCAAGAAAACCTATAAAAATTACATTCAAAATTGAACAAAATTGGTAGTTTAAAATTTTTTTATACTTTGTGTATTTTATGTCAAAATTAATTCGATGCCGGTGGGAGTCGAACCCGAGACCTTTTGGATCAACGACTAGATCATATCCACTGCACCACCGATGCAGTTAAATATGAAATATTNGTAGTTTAAAATTTTTTTATACTTTGTGTATTTTATGTCAAAATTAATTCGATGCCGGTGGGAGTCGAACCCGAGACCTTTTGGATCAACGACTAGATCATATCCACTGCACCACCGATGCAGTTAAATATGAAATATTGATTTATCGATTAATTTTTGTTGTCACAGCAAAATTTAATATTTTAAAGTATAAAAATTTACATTTTTGAAAAATTTTTATGTTAAAATTTTATGTCTTACCTTTAAAACACCTCGAGTTTCTTCATAGATCAGTCCAGAAATACGCTTGACACCACCACGACGCGCCAAACGCCGAATGGCAGGCTTGGTGATACCTTGGATGTTGTCACGCAAAACTTTACGATGGCGCTTGGCACCTCCTTTTCCAAGACCTTTGCCTCCTTTGCCACGTCCGGTCATTTTGGAATACTAGAAGCAAGTTATTCTAAACAGAAATTATGTAGTATAAATTAATAGTGGTTTTACTGACGACTAAATTCTTATGTCGCGTGCGAAGGCTTTTTATATGAGAAAGAGAAACGACCACGCAGGGATTTGGCGGAGTTCGCAAGCGGAATGAAAGAAATGCCTACAAAATGTCGTTCGCTACTAAAGGATGTCTAGATTTAGCAATCGNAACGACCACGCAGGGATTTGGCGGAGTTCGCAAGCGGAATGAAAGAAATGCCTACAAAATGTCGTTCGCTACTAAAGGATGTCTAGATTTAGCAATCGTAATAAAAAAAGCATACATAAAAAAGTATTAAAAAAAAAGTTTCATATTATTGATTTTTGATTAGTAGGGAGGAAAAAAGAACGAGATTTTTTGCGTATAGAAAAATGAATAACAGATAGCTTAACACACCACAACACCAAGGGTGGCGCTAGGTCCATTGGAGGGGGGAGGTCAGTCGGAAAAATTCAAAAATAAAGGCGAAAACTCAAAAATCGTACAAGAGGGCTAGATGGGCAAAAATGTCACTCATGGGGATTTTTTTATGTGGGGAATCGATTGTGCGCATTCCCGAACCCAGAAAATTATTCCCTGATTCAGGGAAGGGGTCGGTGTATTGAAGCGAAAATCGAAATTAGCCAAGTTTAAGCTTTTCAGGTTTCATTGAATCTTTATAAAAATGATACTTCTGAGGGTTTTCCTATGCAAGGAATCGATTATACGCATTGCCGAGCAACGAAAATTTTTTTCAATTTATCACTTGGGTGACCAAGGGGTAAACAATTCGAATTTTAAAAAGTTTTCAAAATCTGCTAATTTTTTGTACTCGGGGGGTTTTCGACATGGAGAACTCGAATCTGAACGAATTTTTTGATTTTGATCACAGGAGGTACCCTACGATAGGTATATCCCCTAAAAAGATTTCATAATGAAAATCGCTTAAAAGTATCAGGGAAATTTTTTCATGCATCGGCAATGCTCACAATAGATTCTGCACCTATAAAAACCCCTAGACTGTCGGTTTTCCGGCCAAAATCCGACCTTTAGTTCATTTTCGCTTCAATACATCCACCATTTTCCCTGAATCAGAATCAATAAAACATTTTCATGGTTCGAAAATGTGCGCAATTGATTCTTCGAATAGAAAAGGCTTTCAAATCTAACTTGTAAACTTTCGAATCTAACCTTTATCTAGATAATATAATGTATTTCGGTCAAAATAAGTGAACAGCAGCTAACATTTTCACTATAGTTTCTACTATTTCGACACATCATTAATAGAGATCACATGATTTTTCTTTGAGAGAATATTGAACAAACATCAATAAACAAGTCAAGTTTCGAAATATAGCTGCCAACAATTCTAGAATAACAAGTTTTCGCTTAAATACACAACTCTTTTGAATAATGAATATGTAAAAGTCTCAACAACTCCAAATTATCAAGCTTACAAATCTCGAGAATGATGAAAAAATATTGGGTTGTTTCATAAACTCTAGCAGGGTCGAAAACTTCGTCAAAAATCGACTTCTATAGTCAAATATCAACATTGTAACTTTAAGATGCAACAAAACTCCAATTATGTGAAAAAGTCTGTATATTGACACGAAAACATGACTTATTGTGATCACCTGTTTTGTAATAGATAGTGATTTTTTTAAAAATTTTTATGAAGTAAAAATAGTGCACAAAATACATAAATACAAAGAAATATATTTAAAGTTGAGATCCCCACAAATTATTTGGAGCTGGTGTACTTGGTAACGGCCTTGGTGCCTTCAGAGACAGCGTGTTTTGCCAATTCACCCGGCAAAATGAGACGAACGGACGTTTGAATTTCGCGAGATGAAATTGTGGAGCGTTTGTTGTATTGAGCTAAGCGGCTAGCTTCGGCTGCAATGCGTTCGAAGACATCGTTGACAAACGAGTTCATGATCGACATGGCTTTGGATGAAATACCTAAAAATTGAGTTTTAATTTTTTTTAAATTCGATTTTCGCTTCAATACACAGAACTTCCTTGAATCAGGGAAGTGTTTTTTCGCTTCGAAAATGTCAAATTCGGAGTCCCTGCATGTTTTTACCCTTAGGGAGACCATTTCGAGAAAAATTTTTAAATTTTTCATGTGGGTGTCCCCCTCCCCCTATTGTGTAATAGCTTCGGAAGTTGCTAGACAGGCTATAGTAATAAATTTTTTTCAAAAATCACTCATACCTGTATCAGGGTGAACTTGTTTCAAAACACGGTAGATATAGACCGAATAAGATTCCTTTCTGGACTTCCTGCGCTTCTTTCCATCACCAGGCTTGCGTCCAACTTTTTGCGACTTGACAGCTTTCTTCGCACCCTTTCCAGATGGCTTTGGTGGCATGTTGAACGATGAGAATCAAAACGTGAAAATTATACGCGAAATGAGAAGAATGGTGAGGTGGTTTTAAATCAATGACTATTTATACACCGAAATGTGGCGCGAAGTAGGGTTAGGCCACGCCCACAAGGCAGGAGTATGCAAGAAAAAGTCAGATAGGAAGAAAAATGAAATCGATTGGCTTTTTTCTTTGGCGTTCTGCGTCATAGCTGCACAGTTCTTATGTACGACCACGAAGGGATGCATAAGAAAAATGTGGATGTGAAAAAAGTTATTTGAAGGAATTTTGCGATTTTATGTTGGAAAGTTTTTTGGATGGACAAAATCTGGTTCAGACGTTAACAACCCCCTCCCCCAAATTGGGGGGGGGGTCAACCGATCACTAATTTTAGAAGTCGTCCGATCAAATTTTTTTTGAAAATCTTAGCCAACCGATCAAAGCTTAAGGGCCGACAAAAGAGCACAAAAATCTCAACAATCGAAGTCAGCTGGTCAACCGTTCAAGGACTCAAAATTTTGGGGGGTATTTGTTAACGTCTGGTCTGGTTCAATTTGATTGGAAAATTTTTACCTTTTAAAAAAATTTTAATTTTTCAATTAAAAATTGTAAAATTATAATTTTGCTAAACTCTGTAACGTGGCTGGATTGGGAGCATGGCCTAATGGCCAGGACGATGGCCATTCATATATTGAGCGGGTTCGATCCCACCAAGAATTTTTCCTAAAAATGAATGACATGCAAAAAATTTTTGCATGTAATTTTAAGAGGGTTTACTTTACAACTATTCCTGAATCTCTAAAATAAAACTTTCGTCCCTGGAGTGATCGAACCCGACACAATAAAATGAATAGTCAGTGTCCTAATCATTAAGCCATGAACGTATGGCTTGCACATTGTGCATTAAAATCACAGCGCATCAAAATACCGAAAAGGTGCAGGCAAGGGTCAAAATTTCAACAAAAAAAAATTCGCCATCGACTCAGCTCACCAAACGCTTCAAAACGAGTACCGAGGTACGCCATGTTCTCGAAGTTGTCACGAGACCTGTTCCATTCGATAGAGCATGGCTGAAAACCAAGTTAAGGAAAAAAAACCGTGTCACTTTTCGACTTTCTGAAAAAGTTATAGAAAAAAACAGCTTTTAGCCGTTGCATAAATATATTTGCATGCGCTTCTTTCAATATTTGAACATGTTTTTCCTATGTTAAACGCTAAGGATGCGCGCTAGCCGTTCGAAAATCGCATTTCAGAACGCTAGACATTCGGAAATGCGCTAGCATCTAGAAATAGTGCATTTTTACAGTTTCTGAACAATTTCCAGACGATTTTCGGACTGTTCGCGTCTGGAAATTCGAATTTCCAGACGGCTAACGTCCGGAAACGATTTCCGGATGGCTAGCGTCCGGAAATACTACAATTTCCGGACGACTAGCGTCCGGAAATCGTCGTGAAATGCGTTTCATGACTGCTAGCGCACACCCTAAGAAAACGAAGTGGATGGTCATACAGCTCAAAAGCAACCCCACTGAAGTTCGATTGGTCATGGATGGAGCCGATTGAAGCGATTATAATTTAAAAAGTGCCCGTTGAGAAATGTCCACCCTGATTTTTTATTTCGTTGAGAAATGTCCTAGAGCCTATCTGTATCATGTGTTAAATAAAATTGATTAGCATTAATACCAATCGTGTGTATGGTATTCGTTTTGAAGCGCTCGTTAGCTGAATCGAAAGGCGAAATTTTGACCCTTGCCTGCGCCATGGGTGTACTTCTGTTTCAAAAATCCATAACTTCGCGAGTTTTTAATTTTTAGATGCGGTTTTCGAAAGTGAAACTTTCATCCGTAGTCTCAAATTTTTTTACAATTTTTTAGATGAGTTTTTCAAGATTTCATCCTTTACACGATGGCGGAAGTTCTTCTACTCAAAGACCATCCAACATCAATGACATTTACAAACGCTATGACGATTTTGAAGAATCTATTACTAGCTCAAGACTTTCGTCTACCCAGGTACCATTTTTTTCAATTTTTTCAAAAATAAAAATTTTTAGGGTGCAAACAAAGAAGTTTATATTCGCAATATACCAAGTATAAATGAAAGAACTTTG
The DNA here is from genome assembly GCA_900406225.1 of Acrobeloides nanus. Lineage (NCBI taxonomy): Eukaryota > Metazoa > Nematoda > Chromadorea > Rhabditida > Cephalobidae > Acrobeloides > Acrobeloides nanus. The sequence continues at coordinate 6,325 of OZJO01001011.1, read as the reverse complement.
ACTCAAATGATTATTTCACAAGGCTTCAAGCCGGTTTCTATCAATGTTGATCGAGTTTTTAACCCAATTGGTAGGCACCAAGTTGATGCCAAAGTGGAGTTTGATAGCCTTATGACAGCACAAGCATGGATTACTATGAATCAAGTAGGCAAAAATTTTGTAAAAATTGTTTAATACGGGAATACTCTTTCAAATTTCTGGTATATTCTGTTATTTTAACCTATTCTGAGCTATATTCAAAAACATTTTTTGAAAAAAAGTTGTCTAACCATCAAAATCAAATCGACTCAGGTGTGATTCAAACTCTAGATCCTTAGACTCGAATCTTGGATCACTACCACTGAACAAAGTTCACGATAAAATTTTTTTAAATTTTACTTGTAATTTATTTTTCTTATAACAATTTTTAAAATGTTGCTAAGAGTAGCTTAAAATAACAGAATATACCGGAAATTTGAAAGAGTATTCCTGTGTTAAAAAATATTTTTAAGGGCTTTTTCAAATTTTCCGATGGCACCAAATGCAGCCTAGAATTATCTACAGAAAATATCGTTAACCATGGCACACGTATCCCTTCGCCGCCGAATAAAGGTGAAGAGCCTATGAGGATGTCTCCTTCTCCGGAACCGTATGAAAGTGGCTTCCCAAGTTCAACTGGAGATTGGATATGTTCTAGAGTACGACATTTTTGAACCAATAATCAACAAAGCTATTTTTAGTGCGCATTCGAGAATTTTCGAGGAATGCAAGAATGTGGTTCATGCCAGCTGCAAAAACCAATGTCAGAAATTTATGAGTCGTTGCCTCTGCCAGAAAGAATGAGATTTAATGAAACTCTTTCATCAATGCCTGGTTTGATTCCGCCTATGCCAGCTCCAATGAAACAAGAAGCAAAAGTTAAAGTTGGACCTCCACCAGCCGTGAATTGGAGTTGTCCTCAGGTTTGATTTTAATTTTTTTAGCCTATTACAGGGTGTATAAAAAACCGAAATTCGGCGAATTTTTCATGTTATGTTTCTGGAATTACTATGGAACAAATTGCAGCAATAACAACTATGGCGCAAGTACAGTGAAGTCGGTAATACGTAAAGTAGCATCGGCTATCATTGAGAATATGGAAGCTGTTTTTTCGACCCGACAATTTTTTTACTCAGAGCTAATTTTATGCGGGGAGTTGATTGTGAGTATTCCCAAGGCTTAAAAACGCTTCTCTGATCCTGAATTAAAGAAAAATTGATGTATTATAACAAAAATTGGTCATCGCTTCAATACACACATTGATGTGAATCGGGATGTACATTCCGATTCACTGAATCAGGATCAGGGAAGCGTTGGAAATGCACTCAATCGATTTTTTGCATAAAATTAACCCTAGTAGAGTCATTTTTGAAAAAAAATTTCGAAAAAAAACATGAAAAAATCGCACAAATTTCGGTTTTTCGATACACCCTCTACTTTTCGAAACAAATGCTTTTCGAAAATGATATTTTTCGATTTAAAAAAATTAAAAAAAAAAAAATTTAATCGGAACTTGTGCACTTCGGCCCCCCCCCCAAAAATGTCAGTTCGGTCCCCCAAATTTTTGGGGGGGCCGAAGTGCACAAGTTCCATTTAATCTATACCAAAAATTGCAACAAAAATTACTATTTTATCAACTTTTTAGTGTGGTGGATCAAACCCAGAAGATATAGAGATTTGTAAAAGATGCAAAAAGCCAGCATACGGAGCCAATATGGTTGGAAATGTCCCATGTGATAGTAAGTTAATTTATTTTCTGTCAGTATAATTCTGTCTTAAAAAATTCTCCAACTTTTTCTTATCAATTTTAGATAAATTTTTTAGGGAAAAAAATTCCTTGTTTTCTTTTTAGCCGTTCTTTTCTACGACTTGCCATCGGATGCTAGTGAAATCAAGATCAAAATGTGTCTGGAAGACTATAAACGACAATCATTACGAATTCACTTAGTTTCTGAGAAAAAGTATTGTCTGGTACAAATGCCTTCGGTGGATGAAGCCACGATGACAGTCAAAGATTTTGATAGGAAGGCACCAAAAATTGGGCATCGACGAAGTATGCTTATTTGTATAATTTAGGGAAAATCATTTTTTGGAAGTTACTTGATTCTTCTACGTTTAAAAAGAAAAATTTAAGGAATTTTCACATAGAAACTTTTTTAGTCCTTGTCGCATTTTCTCGAAAACCGCTGAATGCTATTTTGATGGAGATGAAATTAGAGGCATATAAGAATCAAGCTATGCTTAAGACACAGAATGGCAAGTTTTTTAAATATTTTTTATTAAGAATTAATATTCATGTGCACCAGACACCCGGAAAGTTAGTAGTAAAAAGTTTTTTATTTTAGAAATTTTTTTAAATTTCTATTTTAGCATTGAATAAAAAAGTTCAACAAAATCCTGACATTAAGAATCCATTGTTACCTCAAGTTAAGACAGAAATTTTATCGGATTCCCGTGGTCCACATAATGTTTCAAGTAAGCTTACGTTTTCGAATTTGGAAAATTTTACTTGTTAATAAAAATTTTTTATCTTATCTTTCAGATTCATGCTCGATTCAAGAATTTGTTTAAATTCAGGATTAAAATTTAATCTGAAGGGGTTTTTCCAAATTCCTTCAGATTTGAGCACGACCTAGGGTTTAGCGAATGAAGGAGCAACAAATTTTTGGAGAGGAAATACTATAAGCCAGTCTTTATCCGAATTTGACATTTTCAAAGCTAAAAAAACGCTTCAGGGAAGGCCTGTGTATTGAAGCAAAAATTGCATTTTTGCGACTTTTTGCTTCAATACACAGGCCGTCCCTGGCTCAGGAAAGCGCTTTTTCACTTCGAAAATGTCAAATTCGGATTCCTCGCATGTTTTTACCCCTAGAGGGGTCATTTCCGGAAAAAAATTTTTCAATTAATTGGCCCCCCTAGTGTGTAATAGCTCCCAAAAATGGAGACCAATATCATTTTCGAAAAAAGTAACTTTTTAAAATTTTTTCAGAACATCCCAAAACCGAATATTTTCATTTTGATCGAACGTCAGGATACTTTTTCGACCCTGCAACTGGCTATTACTATGACGCTAAATCCGAATCGTTCTTCAATCCGATGTTAAAGGAATGGCTTTTCTGGTCTTCAAAAAGTGGAACTTACAAATCTTTCAATGCTCCAAATGCACATAATTTAATGTCGGAAGAGATGTTGCTGCAGCAAATTGAAACTCAAAAATATATTCAACAGTTGCATTCCCAGGATTGCAATTTGGTTGGACAAGTGAGATGTTTATAGAAATTTTTAGGGACTTTTCTTTTTGCTGCTTCTTCTTGGAATCAATTTTTAGAAAATTTATTGCGTTCTCCTGACAAAATACGATTACGCGAGGGATAAGGAAAATGAAATTAAACAAATTTTTACAGTACTCATCTTTTAGATTACACGTGGATGGCGGGATGTCGTGGGGTGTCTTGACAACAGGGCAGGATCTTGGGGTTGTGAGAGGAAAGAAGTTGTGCCGAGGGAGGGGAGGAAAAAGGGTGGTGCCGGGGGGACAACTCTTTTTTGGTCTATCGTGACAACCGACCAGTAATGTGGAGTATGCCAAGAGGGTTGTGCTTTTTTCAAATTTCCGACAGACCACGCGCCCACGTGTGTTTTAGATACTAATAAGGCATACTATTTTAGGTGTTAAAAATTTTTTCTTACATAAACTAATTTTTCTCTTGTTTAGAGTGTCCCTATAGCTTGTGATATGTTCAAAGTTTTCATGAATCAAAGTCGTTTTATCTTTCAACTATTTGCCGATAAACTCGTTGAAGATAGCCACAGAGAAGCTCTACAAAATTTCGAATGGCAAATGCTAGAGCTCCGGCAGGCTGTCGCTTTAGATATGTATCGACAAAATGCGCCACCTCTAACAGCACCGGAAGACATCCTACCTCCACCAAGGATGGATTTGCAGGTACATATTGCATCATTTAGGCACACATTTTTAGATTTAATAGAAATATTTTTGGTAAGCAAGATTTTTAGATTTTACAAAAAAAGTGTAAAAATATAAAATTTCATTTTTAGGCATTCACTCCATCCGTCAATACAAGTTTGGTTGGAATCACCCCAGCTATAGCGTCAAAAGATGAGATTGGCGAAGCATATAAGCTCATCACTGGAATGGATCCTTTGAGCATCCAACTAAGACATTTGGTGCCAGATGGAAATGTTAAAAAGGAGAATCTCAGGTTGTGTAGAAAATGTGGTCGAGTTGGGCATTCCAAAGTGACTTGTCAATATCACGAGGAAGTGAATGAAGATACAGTGTCTTATATGTCACGACTCATTGATGCATATAAGAAAATTCATGGTATGGATGAGATTAAAGAGGAAAAGGTCAAGCCATCAATTCCAGCAATCGCGTCTGCAACTGGGGATATTAAGGATGTTAGATACATGCTAAATCTACAAGTATGAATTTATTTTGGTCCATAAGCTTTAAAATAGACCAGTCCGGTCTGAAAAAAAGTTGCCATAATTTGTGTATATGCAAAAAGTTCATGAAAAATGGAGCATTTTTTGAAAAATTTCGATCATGGTGGGATTGAACTTGTGCCAATAACATAAATGGCTAAAGTCCTAGCCATTAGGCAAAAAAATCGATTTTTCCGCAAAAAATTCAAAAAAGTTTATGTATTACAACGAAAACATGAATGCAAATTCAAATTTTCATGCGCGCCCAATATTTTAGTCTCGTCATGAAACAGAATTTATTAGCAAGCAGTTTTTAATAACAATCTATTTAGGAAGCATTCAAAACACCCGAGTCAAGAGTAATTCATGTAAGAAACCTTCGGCCAGAAGTCACCGAGGATGAACTCAAGAAGATTTTGGCTCCATTTGGAAGCATTTTTGACATCTACATGTTACCACCCACTAAAAGTAATCAAGGACAAGCTTTGGTTGAATTTGAAACGTTGGAAGCATCAAGAGCATGTGCAAAATATGGAGCACCGGTTATAATAATGGGCCAAAGGGTGTACTTCGAATATGGAAATCGACAAAGAATCACGAAGCCACCAACACAAACACAAAAGAAGTTGGAGGGAGGACCCGAGATGGTACCGTTAAGAAAACAGTTGGAACCAGAGCCTGAGGTAATTTTAGGACAAGAGTTAGCGCCGGCTAACAATTTTGATAAAGATAAACAAGCACTACTGTTGTGCGGAAATTATCTGATCCCTTATAGTAAGATATATCTAAATACTTTGTTAGCCATAACTTTTAATAGGAATAATCATACGCCGAGATCTTGGTGTCATTTTAAAGCTACGAACGTGAGCTTTAAAACGACACCAAGATGGGATTAGGATAGTTAGGTAAGGGGTAGGGGATAAGGGCCCAGAGCACTACAGTAATAAAAATGGCATTTCCTAAGCATTGGTATTTTAGGCCAAAAAACCAAGATCGTCGTCGGATTATGAGAACTATTTGATGGAAAGCTATATATCAATCAAAGAAAGATCTGGCGAGCCAACATCTGCACTTGCAAATGATCCAGATTTTAGAAAATTTGTAGAAGATCCAAAGTATCGTGAATTTCTTGAAAGACGAAAAGAAAAATTGAGAAAATTTGGAATTCTTTAATTATTGCATTTTTTAACTTTTAAATAGTTTGGTATATGGTTGTTTATATGTTTGTTCATAAAAATGATTCGAAAAAAATTCACAAAATACAACGAACAAAGCTAGACAAGCGTGGGTAAAGAACAAAAAATTACACAAAATAGGAATATTTATCAGGTTGTGTATGTTATCAGAAAATTAAAAAAGTCTATCATGTTTTCTGCTTCAATACAATGAGTTGGACAAAGTTTACTATAGATAAGAACATGATTCATAGGGGTGTCGATGTGGATTAAAAAATGGCATTTTTTGGCAAAAATACATTTTTGAGCAATAAAAGAAAGAAATTTTCCTCAAACAGGGGGTCATCTACATGAAAAAATATTTTATAAAAAATTTTGGTCGTTTTTGAAAAAATGAACCCCGATTGTTTAATAGACGTTCTCCACATAACCTTATTTCCATGGTAGGTGGAGGAGGTCGGCAATAATTCTCGTCATTTTTTGAATATAAAAGCTGATGAATCTGAAAAAAGCAATTAAAAAAATAATTATAGAACAAGCAAATTTTTTTCTATAATGTTGATTTACACCTGGACTATTAGCTTTTTGATATACAGGGTGGCCAAAAAAAACCGGATTTTTGCGATTTTTCGAGCAATTTTTTGCAAAAAAAAATTTTTTTAATTTTTGCAAAAATGACTTTT